>DF358422.1:2310-14627 GCA_000787875.1 Solanum virginianum
TGGTTCTTCATGCTTCTAGGTACCTAGCCAAGGGCGATCCTATCATTGGGAGTAGCCCAAGGGGTTAAAGGAAAAGCCTATCCAGGGCCGATCTTGATATAGATTTACCACTAATCAATTGGCTATTTGTATTACATGTTGTGCACAGATTATACAGTAAAGGTAAAGTACTAAAAAGAACATAAAGTACATGATCCCACAGTATAACTAAAGGTGGTCTCTTATCCTATATCAGTGCATAGTTTTATTTGAGTTGTTACTTCATATATAGTGTTTCCTACCTTACATATTTAGTACACTATCTCGTACTGATGTCCCTTACAGGGGACCTGCATTTCATGTTAATGTCCCTTATAGGGGACCTGCATTTTATGTTGCAGGTACAGGTGCTAGTAGATCTCCCTAGTTGGAGTACAAGATATCTAACTGCTGTTACCAAGCTCCAGGTTGTTTCGGAGCTTTGCGTATCTAGAGCTTATATTTTTGTGTTGTACAGTTAGTCGAGGCGGGGCCTGTCCCAACCTTTATCAGATACTTCTCCTTATCTAGAGGCTTTATAGACTATGTAAAATAAAGTGTGGTCATATCTCGTACTTTAGACAACTTGGCCCCAATGGCCTGGTCATACACATTTTCTTTTGGCTTGTTATTACTGTTTACTTTCATAAAGGCATGTTGAATGTAGAAATCCCTTTTACTATATAAAAAAAGCACATAGACACAGGTTGGTTCTCCTGAGCCTTATCCGCAATGGGTGCTGGTTTGCCTTAACAGGACTTTGGGCATGACATTGACTTTCTTGGGATAGGAGCTTCTTGGGTTTAGTGGGCTATTATCAGAGCTTATGAGTAGGTTCTCTTCTATTGCTCCTCCTATGACTTAGTTGACCCTAAGTAAGGCCAATGTGATAACCGATGTTTAGGGTATGAGATAATAGGTCTAGGAGTTGCTATCTCTTCTGTGATTCCTTTGTGCTAATAGAATTCATATGTGTGTCCCGGATGGTCGCGTAAGTCTATAGTGGCTAGAAGAGATCTTTGAGGGTTATCCCATGTTCTTATTGCATAGGAGTCATGTCTTGTGACCTTGGATGAACTTAGCTTGATGTGTTGGTGGTTTTGAGGTGGTTTGGCTACATGCATATCATGCTCCAAATTAGTGTAGGACCCATAAGGTTGTGATAGGATAGTTGAGGATGGTCAATTTCTTTGGTGAACTACAATAGGTTAGTCACTTCTCTAAGCTTGATCTTTGTTTCGGGTTTTGTCTCTAATTGAGGATGAGGTAGGTGATATTCCTAAGTGTTTTTTTCTACTTTTTTTCGGACTAACTAGGGGTGAGCATTTGAGTATTTGTGGAGTTGTTTGGTTAACTTATGCACCGGTGGTGTTTGTCAATTTCTTGAAAGGCTCTTAAAACCCTACCGTGATATGTTTGTGATGGTCTCTAGTGATGAGGTATTATTTTTTTAAGAGCTTGTAAATCATTTGGGAGTAGTATTGCAAGTCTTGGAGGATGAGAGATTGTTGCTAAATATGATAGGTATGCATTGTGGATAGCAACAAGGTGGTTAGAAATCTTTAAGGATTATGAAATGAGTGTGCATTATTTTTCCCTGGTAATACTAATGTTGCAGTCGGTGCTCTAGGTAGCCTAGCATGTGTTGTTGATGGAGGCAAGGAGGAGACTAGTAGGATTCATTGGTTGGTTAGATGGGAAGTTAGGTTGATGGAAGTTGAGCATGGTGGTGTAGCATTCTTGGTGGTTCTAAATCTTCTTTGGTTAAGAGGTCTAGATTAAACAAGACCTTGATTCTGCCTTATTGGAGTTGAAAGTTTTGGGTGGAAAGATAGTAGAGTGGAGGTAGTCGCCCAAAAGGGATATGGTAGTTTGTAGAGACAAGTAGGATAGGTGTGGTTAAGGTTAACAAATGAGTTATGGTTGTGAGTTCTTATAGGATGAAGAGAGAAGTTTGTAAGGTTGAATAAGTTTGGGGATGGCCTATGGATAGGGATTTGGTTAGTCTAGTTCTTCATGCTTCTAGGTTGATGGGATGTGTTGGTGACTCTAGTGCTATAGAACTCCTTGAGATTATGGGTGATTTGGAGTATAAGTTGGCTTGGAAAGAGGTCCCAGTGGAGGTGTTGGATGGATGGGGGGGAACTTGATTGATGAATATGTAGTTTCATCAAGGCCCTTTGGAAGAGTCGTTTATTCCTATACGTTTCTCGAGGAGCCAGTGCGGGCATTGAGAAGTGATGTGCTATCATAAAATAGCACATTTGATGCCCAAAACAAGGGATTTTATGAGTTCTTAATGCGACCTTTTATGGTTTCTATGTGTTTTTGTGTTGATCTTGTAGAATAGTTAGGTTGGCATGATTTTGAAGAAAAGTTACAGATTTTGCTGAATAATAGGATATACGAGCTCACCTATGAGTCGTAACCCAAGCCACGAGTCATAGGGTATGTCATAGGAAGAAACAGAGACCAAAAAACTCATAAATCTGCTAAGTGGAGGTCAACCTTACGAGCCCATCCTACGAGTCATAAGTTGCACTACGACTCGTATAGGTGGACTCATAGCAAGAATCAGAGAGCCAAAATGTTAGACCAAAAATTGAAGGCCTGGACTACAATAGGAGAATACGAGTCGTAACCCGAGCAATGACTTGTAACAGTGGGTTGTAACAATCAAGTGCAAAATGCCAACTACTGACTACGAGACCCCGATAAAGACTCATAGGTCGTCACCCTACGAGTCGTACCTGTCTGATGTACCTACTACCAACTATCTTTTCTGTGTAATTTTTAGGGTTAAATTTGTAAACACTATATATACTTTATGTGAGCGTTTATTTTGGGGGAGACCAGACATTCACGACTACATATAAATATTCTAGAAACATTTTTAGGGTTTAGAGTTGATTTTTATCTTTCAATATGAATACCCACTTTTGGGAATTGAAAACCCGCATTGTTCTCATTTGCCATTAATCCAAGCTTGTGGTTTTCAACATGAAGGTGTTCTTCCTCTTCATTGCTTTGGGTAAACTGTCAACTATGTCATTTATTTACATTATTGTTGATTTTGCCTTAGCCATGAGTACCTAAGCACCCACAACTTGGGGTTGTGGGAACCATGAGTAGTTGACTTGAAATAACCTACACTTTGTGCATTTCTTTGATTGGGGTTCTGATGTGTTGTTTATTTCCCTTCGTTTTGATTGTTGTTTAGTGGTGGCCAATACCAAACCCCGCACTTTGTGCATTTCTTTGATTGGTTTTTTGCATGTATTATTTATTTCCCTTCATTTTGATTGTTGTTTTGTGGTGGCCAACACCAAACCCTGCCTACTATCACGATCCCGACCAAGGTAGTGACTAATAGGGAAAGGGAAGTAAATGACAAGATTCAATTGATGTGTTCTCATCTAATTGACCAAATTTTACAAAGGCAAGGTTGACTGGGATAATAGGTAAAGGTTAGTTGGCACACCATGTTGCCGACAACGCGCCATGGTGAAATTCGACCTTCACCTTCACAAGAGGGCTGGAAAAACCTAAGTTACCATCCTGCATGTGAATTCCCAATTAAATTTATGTTGTCTACGGTAATTGAGTCAACGAATCATAGGGAACACAATCCCTAAGTTGTCCCTAAATTTGAGCGTCTTCCTACATAGTTAGTTTAGTTTTTATTTTTATTCTTGAATAACATAGCAAAACCCCCCATTTAGAGATTTAAGTATCATTGCTTGAAATGATTAGTAGTGGATCTCTATAGTCAAGCCCCGTATTCCCTGTGGATTCGACCCTAACCTTTGGTTACTTTAATTACTGAGAGTGACCAATTTCTTATCGGAGCATAAACATCAGATCAAGAAGTAATATCTGTATTTATTTCATTCTTTTCAAGCTTACGGTGACATGTCAAGTCCTTTCTATGATTCCAAGTCTTATGTTTCATCCCTATGTCATTCACATGCATTCATGTTTAAGTTGGCAAGTTTATAATGATTTTACACTTATGTTGAGGTTTTCAAATGGTGTTTTAAAGTGTATTATTCCATTCTTGTTGGGACTGATCTCCTTATGATTACTCTTTTCTTGCACGTTTCTTTGACATTCGGGGACAAATATTCCCAAGGGAGAGATATTAAAACGACCCAAAAAAGTGCCAAAAAATGTGCCTCAGAATGCCCAAAATTTTAAATTCCATATATCTCAAAATCCATGCATGATATAAAAAATATAACTTCATATTCTTGTTCAGAGGGTTAAAATTAGGGGAAAAAGGGTCTAACCCAGATTTTAGAGCAACCGTATCAAAATCCAAAAATCACAAAAACGTGATTCAGGAGGGCCAACTTTAAAAGGGAATATCTCTTAGCAAACAAAGAACTAGGGGAGCCCACGACCTACCAAATTTAATCTCCATTGAATTAGCTTTCCAATACACTTAGTTTCACCTCATTCCAAGTTCGAATGAAGAATGTATGCCCATTTTCATAGAACTCATTTGTGCAGAAATGCAAATTCCAGTGAGTAATACACATCGCTTCCGCGACGAAGACCAATGTTATTTTGATCCTGATTTTTTTAATTTCGGTCCAAAACCTTCAAGTCTTGGGCCTAAGGATTCCCATACTTGAAAATACCTATACATAGCCTAATTTCACCCTCAAATCATCCAAAACATTCCCCAAAACTCACTCAAACACTTAGACTAATATTTCACCCAAAATTCAAGTCCCAAAACTCAAGACAAATCTTAAGGATATCATCAAGGATTTAACTCAAGCTTCAAGTCTCCATTAAAGTCTTCTTCAAGAGCTTCTCCAAAGCTAAGGTATGTGGGTTTCTTTCATGGGTTCCCTTCAACCATGATACACAAGCCTCCTTTTTCTCAAATTGTATGACTTAAAGTTGATTTACAAATGGGTCTTGCATATTATGGAATTCACTATACACTATGTTAAAGCTATGTAAAGTTGTGACTCTTTTCCTATGTTTCGAGGCTATAAATCTTGGATCTATTGTATGATTTTATGAGGGATTTTGTTGTATATTGCTTGAGGGTGTTTCAAGGTATTGATTGATGGCTTACAATAGATTTTCTTGCATGATTTCAACTCTGTAATTCATGATTTTATATTAGATTACACACTCACCAGGTGTTTGATAAAATGTCTAGCTAGGGTTTCTTGAGAAATTGAAGGTCCAATGCATGTCTTATGAGTTGAGTGGTGCTATGATGATTATATAATGACTTTATGATGATGATAGGGATGTCTATATGAGTTGTTTCATAGGAAGGTACCCATGTGGTTGCATATAGATTATTGGGTTCTTATGTTTGTTATGTTCTTGGGAAAATGAGTTCTTTCTTGATGATTGAAATGCAATGGTTTGATGAGCTAGTTATAATGATTCCTATAGAAAAGACCATGCCGTAAGGTAGAGTGGTTAATGATTCCTACGAAAAAGGCCATGCCGTAAAGTAGAGTGACTAATGATTCCTACCAAAAAGATCATATTGTAAGGTATAGATACCTTACTGAAAAGGCCATACTGTAAGGTAGAATAGCTAATTATGCTTACTAAAAAGATTATATCGTAAGGTATGGACACCCTACCGAAAAGGCAAGCCGTATGGCGGAATAGGTAATTGTGCCTAACGAAAATATTATATCATAAGGTATGGACTTCCCACCAAAAAGGTCATTCCATAAGGTAGAAAGACTAAAGGTTCCCACTGAAAATATTATATCTTATGGTATGGACATTCTATTGGAAAGGCCATGCCGTAAGATAAAATGAATCACGTTTCCTACCCAAAAGATAATATCGTAAAGTAAGGGACGTCTTATACTACCTACCAAAAAGACTATGTCGTATGGTAGGGGTATTCATAACACTCTCCAAAAGGGTTATACCATAAGGTAAGTAAGGGTCATTTGGCCCATTTCATGAAGGTTGGTGCAAAGGGGTTTTACTATGTTTCCTACATTTACTTCACATTCCTTGTTCATGATTTACAAGCATGTTTTTGCCTTAAGCATTGAACATGCATGTCATATTGACATTATACCTATCCTTTGCTTATGATTATGCATTTCGATTATGTTGCCTATATCTTGCTAGCACTACATCCCACATACTTAGTATATTCAAATGTACTAACGCATACTCTATGCCTACATTATGTCACCATGTAAGAACTGGAGCCCCACTTGAGCATCCTCCTCCACGTGGCTAATACGACTTCGCTCAAGCTTGTTGGTGAGTCCTCTATTACAGGGATGTTACTTATGATCTCTTGCTATGTATTAAGACTTTCTCTCTTTTGATTATGTTTTGACTATGAGAGTGAGCCCGGTTGCTTTGTCTTGGCCCCCACTTTTATCTTTATGTAGTAGAGGTGTTGTTGGACATATGGTGTATCTATGTTATAAGCCTTGACTCTATTGACTCTTGTTGCTTATGATATGAAAGAGGTTCCCTTAGTCCCAATTTCCCCTTCTTTATGCTTATCTTTTATTGTCATTTTAATAGCTTCCGCGACCAAGGATGTGTAATGATATGCTATGAGGCTTTTTTTGGGTTCCTTCGGGTTCCCCATTCACCAGTCACATCTATGCCCTAGGCTTGGGTCATGAGAGTAACAAGAGTGGCTATAAATCAGTTGATTATCACTAGTTAATCTTCTCAAATTTGATGCACAAAAGCTTCAAAACCCTACCCTTTCGTGTACTCTAAAAGGAATGTTCTATGTACTACAACTATAGAATAATTGTTCTAATATGGAATAAATGAATGATGTACAATGTTCTTTCTAAAATTGCTTATATACTTCATGCAAATGTGTGAAAGTTTATGCTGTGAAATGCCATTCGGCGGTTAAGGCCGACCATTTTTGAGCACTCTGCTGATGCGCCAAATGTGCACTTGACCATTTTCATATACATCTTTATATGGCTTCTTCCACTCCAAACATTAGGTGATGACTCTTTGCTTTGCCTTTCTAATTCGACGATGCGTCAAAATATTCTTCATATCACCTTTTTATCATTGTTTTGGGGCTTTTGGTGCTGCATTTTTAGGTGATTAATTATACACTTTGGTGTATCACCGAGTATAATCGACGACATCGATCCTTACCGCACTTTTGACTTGAACTAGAACCTTGGTTGCTGCATCATTAGGCAATCTCTTTGAGCATTTGGTGGATTGCCGAGGATGTCGGTGACACCCCTTTCAGCACTTTTTCTCACTTTCCATGATTCCACCAAGTCTTGCCCTTTTGCAAACTTTTAACTCCATTTTTTGTCATAGTATATGCATTTTTGTTAGCAATTGAAATTATTAGCACACTAAGGGCAATGTTTCTTTACAATTTAACTCCAAAATGAATCTGAAATCAACACCCCCAACATAAGCCTTTGCTTGCCCTCAAGTAACTCAAACATCAATCTATCTAGGTCAGAGCTTGAAAAAAGGGCCACAGGGAGCAACACATACATTTTCACCTTTTTAATCCTTTCTCGAACTTCCACAAACCACTTACATGACCTTGAAGCCTCGAAAGGTGACTAATAAGTAATCAAAACATGGTTATGCTCACAACTGCTCGTGTAGCTGCTAATCGTTGCACAGAAACATCACTATTTTCCTTCACACAAAAGATGATTCCAAACAATCAAGTTTATGCCATTACTTTATAGAGTATCTCTTCAACTCTCACTCTCCCAAATGAGAAATAACATGTAAGCTTCAACATATAGGCTTGTCCTTATTCTCAATTGGAGTTCACTGGACTTTCTTTCGTGCTACGATCCCAAAGGACTTTGTTAGGACTGTAATGTAGGGTAAAGGTTGGGTAGCATAGCATATGGTTGATAATGTATCCTCCCTCCTTAAACTCTACATTTTGTTTTCAATCACAAAGGTTATTTTGGTTCCCTTTTCATTCACCTCATTCTTGACATCTCTTTTACTTTAGATTCATCATCCTAAAATGTCTCCTTTTTGTCTTTTCTATCACATCAAAACTTTCTTTTTCTTTTTTTGTGGAGGGTTGTCAATTTTCAAACTCTTTGTTTCTCACTTTTTCTTGTCATTTTCTTCTAGGACTCTTTGATGTCTTTCTTTCATTCTCACCATTCTTTTTCAGACTCTTTCATGGGAGTCACTTCCTTCTTCCTACTAACCACCTCTAACTTAGCCTTTGGCCACTGCTTTACATTCAAGTGCAAGGAGGGATTGGTAAGGAACAAAAAGGACTTGTCTTTCATACAAATGAGTCAAGGTTACAAGGTTGGCAAAGAAAGGGTCAAGGCTCAAAAGGGGTTCACTAAGGATTGAATTCACTACCAACAGATGTCATTTTGGTCAAATTGAACTAATGGAACCAAAGAAGGCCTATGATCCTCTCCTAATCCTGAATTAACCAAGTAACTTCTCAAGGAAAGGCGAGAAAGTTCTAGATAATGCAATATAAGTATTTCTACAAGATAACAAATCCCACATTGGCAAAATGGTTTTGCATTCAAACAATGGCAGCACATTTATAATTTTTTGATCATCGCATATCCAAGCTCAATTGCTCACATAGCCAACTCAAGATTCCTCAAATCCATTTAAGGATTGATTATTAAGAAAGGACTAATTAGTGAGTACATTATCCTTATTCATGGCACTATCCTAATCAAAAATAGGGATCATCAATACTCAGATTGCTAAGGACTTGAGACATGATATTTCCTTCAAATGCTTGTCATCTATGCACGGGGTTTGCCAAAATTTTGCAATCATTATTCAACCAGAAAAACAAAAGAAATAACAAAAATAAATATTACTGTATTACAACACAAATTAAAATTTATATACAACCTAAAAAGTTAAAAATTGTCTAAATATTCATCAATAGCAACATGTATCAAGATAAAATACCATTATTGTCTCAAAAATAAACTATCCAAAGACAGGGAATTCCTCAAGCTCACACCTCCTAACAAAATAAACATTGCCCCGAATGTGTAAGGACAACAAAGAGTAAGCATAACAGAAAGTAGTGAGTATGATAATCCCCTTGTCAAATCAATCTTGTTGTGGTAGTGGTGGTGGTGGTGGAGCTAAAGAAGATATCATACGGGCATCAATGCCCTCTTTTACTAGTGCACTCTCAAGGTCAATATCAGTCCTAGCAGGCTCAGGTGCACTTACACCGGATATGCAAATCATGGACTAATGTACAACAAAAGTTGCAAGCACTGCATACACTATCTCATTCTCCACTCCATCTAGCTTCTCCCAATACTCCTAGCACTGCTCCACTCCTAATATCTCCTCATTAATCTCTAGGGTGCTCACCTCTTGATTCTCTTCACCACTATCACCTGGAACCTCTACATTTAGCCACTCATTTGGGATGGTAGCCACATCTACCTTGAGTGGTGGATCTTCTAATCCATAAAAAAATGTACTCAAGTGTTGGGTCTGCTACGAGACCGGCACCTACGAGCGGTAGATCACCCTATGACTCGTAGTTGGGGTCTCATAGCCCCGATCTGCAACTTTTTAAAGGGCAACCCAGTTGTTATAAAAGGGAGTCAAAATAAAGTTTGACCTCTATTTTCAATTCTAAACCCCAATCTCGATGTAAACCCCCAAATCATTCCCCCTATTCACTATTTCGATCAAAATCCTGGCTATCCATGTCATTTTTCAACAAGTACTTCGGTGAGGGAAAAATTCTCTAGGGTTTTGGCATTTCTTTTTCTCTGTGATTTATTGGTTCAGATTCTTCTACAAATTGGTAAACTTCATGGTTACTTATAACTCACTAGGGTGGTGAGTTTATTCTATGTGTGATTGTGTATTTGGTTTACCTACGAATACTTATGCCCATGTGATGATGCCTTGGTCTAGACATGAAACCTAGGGTTTGTATCCTTTGAAAGATTTTACTAGGACCTGAATGTTGTTCAAAATTCTTGTGTGGGTGGTTGTAAATGTGAAAATTTTTGGTCCCTAGAATGTCGAGCTTGATTGTTGCCTGACCATTGTGAAAATTATCTTCGAATTGGAATTTAGGAAGTGTGGGTGTGTCTTATAAGCTATGGCTTGTTGAACTCGATTGACATTGTTTGAATTGCACCTGCACCTCAACGGAATGCAAGTTTAGAGATGAATTTATCCTTGGTTGTGCTTGATGTAATGTGGAATTAACTTCGATTCTTAAGGATAATGGTTGTTTTAACTGTCTGATTTTGTAATGGGTCTATTTATGTGTCAAATCTATTATATTACTCTTATAGTTTCCAACTCTTAAATTGTGTTTGTTTAGCTTGTGCTTTTTGTGAGAAAGTGATAGGCACTCCTGGTGCCTTCTATTTTCAGGTACGAGGCCTCCTTATGACTCGTAGGTTCCCCTACGAGTCGTAGAGCTCCCTTGTATCAAAAATAAGTCACCTGTTCAAAAGGGGTTCACTAAGGATTGAGTAGGCATTGTAGGTAATTCTATGCACAGTTACAAGGCACTCTTACGACTCGTAAGTTTCTATACGTGTCGTAGTGGTCCCTCATAGCAAAAATAAGTCACCTGTGGTTCCTTCATGTTTCTCATATGAGACCCACATACGACTCGTAGTACCTGCTACAATCGTAGTAAGGGTCTCGTAAGCCTGACTATGTTTTAAATATTGTCTCTGAAAAGAGGTACGAGGTCATACTATGACTCATAGGTCCCCCTATGAGTCGTAACTGCACTCGTATTTCCAAACCTGCATCTGCATCAGTGACTCTCTATACTTAGGTTATTTTTACTTCTTATTCTTTATTATGTGATTTATTTGCTCAAACATCTTGATGCTCACATGTATTGTGTGGGTGGCTTGCAGATATCATGCCTCCAAAAGACAAATAAGTAAACCAGACATTCCGAAGGAGATTGGTGGATGAATCTTCTGAGGCTGAGAGATTCGAGGGGTCTCTAGATGTTCACAGAGTCAGAATAGACCCCGAGGCTAATATACCTCAGACTCGGGCATGTATAGCTCAGACACTGATGGAAGTCAGCAGTTCCTCCTAGTCTGAAAAGGAAGAACAACAGGGTAATAAAGATGGGTTTGAGAGTAGCTTACCACAGATGAACCCCACAAAATCAGAGTCAGAGTTTAAGAGCAACTCCCAGTCCCAGTAGAAAGAAGTGCAATCACATACCCCAGCTGACCACAGATAGTGTGTCCCAAGGATGAAGGAGATATATGACCAACACTTAGAGCCCAAGGAACAGGGCAAACTGGTGCGGTAATTTCATGAGAAGTCTAGACTGAACAACTCAGGGTTAGATAAGATGCCAGGATTAGATGAGGAGATAGACAGACACAGACTACAATGGACTACACAGCAGTTGGGCAAGTATGCCCCTTATGTGGTCCATAAGTTTTATGCAGCATATCTTGCTACACTCTGCCAAGGGTTACAGAAGAACAAAAAGCCGATTAAGCAGCTGAGGTTACAGGTTGTGCTAGTCCGGGGTCAAAGAGTTCTTACTTAGGAGGAGAATATATGACGAATTTAGTTTGGGCCTACCTATAGAGTGCCTCAGTCTACCGCAGAGTATGACAGTTGCATCGATAAAATGAGAAGAGCGATGAGTAAAAACGTTGTTGGGGCCAAGACCGAGTTGCTACAGTAGATAGGTAGCTAGATATGTGAGGAGGGGTTTGAGCCGATGTGGGTTACAAACCATGCAAATCTGATAGTTAAAGCCTACCTCTCTTTCTAGGTAAAGTTTTGGTGCTCCATTATTCGTTGGCGTATCTAGACTACTTTCATAGATAATGTGATCACATTGGAGCGAGCAGTGTTATTAGCCAGCATTCCAGCTAGTTATGAGATAGATAACGCCCGAATCATCTCAGAGCAGATCCACAAGTCCGCCATCAGGGAAAACACCTCACTGCCATTCCCTGTTTTGATCCACTGATTATAGAGTGCAGTAGGTGTACCTATAGACCCCCTACTAGAACCAGCAAATCTAGGCCATACGCACTATGTATCCTAGCCTGATAAAGGATGATGATAACCCGGTCTCCTTGGCTCATGCAACTCCTTCAGCTATCCTAAATCCATTTGCAGTTGAGCCTCAAACTTAAGGTTCGACTCTAGCTACAAAACCTATACTAGTCATTGAGATTGAGTCCATGCTATTCTTCAGTACTCCAGTACTAGCAGTATCTACATTATATGTTGATTATATTATCTTTATTGTTGCTTTTCAGGCACTATTATGTAGCGTGGCTACATCG
>DF358422.1:14720-44210 GCA_000787875.1 Solanum virginianum
CATCGGAGTCCAAACTTTAGGCTTTAGTAGCACAGGTTAGACCTTAGGTTAGCCAGATTATAAGGGACTCGGAGGAGAGGATAAAGGCATTCGCTCACGATTTAGTTGATGAGAGAGTTAGAGCGATGGATGCCCGTGTAGATGCTTTCAAGGCGAGAGGCCAGCAGAGACTTGAGGGCGCCAGGCCTGGTGACATGAGCGTGGTGATTGAAGAGTTGGCCAAGTTCAAGGCCAACTTATTACAGATGTTAGTAGCCCTTGTTACGAGGTGTTTGATTAGCTAGTTGACTACCCGCAATGAGGTGTTTGATTCGCTAGTTGACCACCCGCAAGCTTATAGGAAAAGGCCCCTCAAGAAAGATGACCTAGAGTTAAGCCAGAAGAGGCCTAGACTTGATAACCCAGCAGCCCCGGTGGAGGAGTCGATACAAGAGAAGGTGGTGAAGGAGTTGATCCTGTTGGCATCCATACAGAGGGATAGGGAGCATCAACATTCACATGGAGAGGGTAGCTCACATACAGCTGTGACCCAGATTGCTGAGAAGGAGGTCATGACCCAAGACCCTACTGATCAGACAAATACCGGTGCTTGAGCACCATGATCTTTGACCCTTTTGACCCCAATCCTTTTCTTTTCTTTATGGATACTTTGTTCTTTTGTTGGAAAATCTTTTTATTATGTTGGTATATATACATATATATCTATGTTATCGTGTTTGGTTTTTCATTATTGCCTTTACTTTGAGGATAAAGTATTCTATTTTTGTGAGGTGTGGGAAGTTATAGATTAAGGTGAAGTCTGAGTAGCCTTGAGTCCATAACTTCCCCTATTTTTGATCCCAAGATTTTTTGGTTGTGTTTCTTTTTCCTTGCGAATGTTTAATTTTCTGTTGAACTGAAATGTTTTAGGTAGTGTAGATAGTTTGTAAATACACAGTAGTGTTATCTGTTAGCATATACATAGTCTTTAAATGCCTTTTGAATTCTAATGCAAAATCGGATACCTCTTAAAAATTTTGAGATTGTGGTTATTGATGCATTCATGCATTTTGAGTATCTGGCAATGTTTGTTCTGATAATGTGAAGGTAAGCTGAGGCTTAAAGCAAGACCTGTGAGTCTATACTTGATTATAGGTGCAATGCCATATGTGTTGTGAGGTTATTTTGCTGCATTCATGCATCATATATGGACTCAGAACTTGCCTTGTTACTTGATTTGGAAAGGATCTTAGGCCTTTGTTCTTTTAGTGAACCCACTTTTAGCCTAAATGACCTACCAAATGAGTGAGTGAATTCTTTGTTCCTAATTTTTGAGTTTCTCATGTACTCACTCTTTCTTGATACCTTACTAGCTTAACCTTGTTTGATGAAATACCTTGACATTCGCCCTGGTCTATCCTAGAAGATGTGAACCTTAATTGAGACTAAAAGCCTAAGTTGAGGGTGTCTATAACTTGTTGCCATGGTTTTGGGAATAGATATTGTGTACTTCACCTTAGCCTAAAAGCCTAAGCTAAGGGTGGCCCTTATTGTGGTAAAGTAATAACAATGAGGTGGTTAGTTGGGAAATAAATAATGAAATGAAAAATCATGAGTTGGGTGAAGAAGAGAAAAGGAAAGTGCCTTGAGTTGAGAAAAAGAAACAAGAAATGAGTTCAGAAATAAGGCACAGCTGAAAATAGAAAGAAAGCACTCGAGAAAAATTTGAAACATGAGAATAAGGGTGAATTTAATGAAAATGGTTGGGTTATGAAAGCAAAAGTGTTGGTAAACATGGTTCAAGGATAACTTTTAGTCACTACTTGCCTAAATTGCCATACCAAAGCCCCCTGAACCCGATGTTACAAGCCCTTAAGTCCTAAATTGATCCAAATACACTTTGTCATAAAGCTAGAAGATGAGTATAGAGGCAACCCAATGGTGTTATTCATTTTGCATGAATTTCATTTGTAAGAGTGAGAATACTTCCTCATCCCCTAAATTCTAAATGTTTTTTGAGTGAGTAAGAGGGACTTCTTTACTAGTGATTGTGTATGGTTGATGCTCCTTAGCTTATCATAGTTGGGATGCCAGATTCATCATCATGTTTTTTGTTGAGCTTAGTAGCTTTACATTTTGGTTTTGAAAATGATAGTTGGGTACTTGGATTATAAGTGAATGATGTATATATCATTTGTATAGCTTCTATGTATTTCTCATTGTCTGCGTTGATTGAGTCATCACTTGAGGACAAACAATAATTCTAAGCTGAGAATGTTGATGTGTTGTCAAAATACAACACATTTGATGCCTAAAACAAAGGATTTTGTGAGTTCTTAATGCGACTTTTTATGATTTTTATGTGTTTTTATATTCTTCTTGTAGAAAAGTTAGGTTGGCATGATTTCAAAGGAAAATTACAGATTTTGCTGAAACATAGGTCATACAAGTTCACCTACGAGTCATAGCCCAAGCTACAAGTCGTATGGTATTACCGTAATAAGAAACTGAAACCAAAAATCAAGAAACTGCTAAGTGGAGGTCAACCCTATGAGACCTTCCTACAAATCGTAAGTCTGACTATAACTCGTATAGGTGTACTCGTAACAAGAAACAGAGAACCCAAATGTTGGATCAATAACTGAAGGCCTAAACTATGAGAGGAGCATACAAGTCGTAGCCCAAGCTATGACTCATACCAGTGGTCATACTAGTTGAGTCCAATATACCAAGAACCTGATAGGAGATCCTGATTATGACTCGTTGGTCACCCTATGAGTCGTACCTGTGAGGCATACTAGCCACCAGCTGTCTTTTCTGTGTAATTTTTAGGGTTAAACTTGTAACTATTATAAATACTTTAAGTTAGGTTTTATTTTGGAGAGAAGAACGAGATTCCATTTGGAGAGACAGCGAATATGCCTTTGAATATTCTTCGAAGAATATTTTACGGTTCTACCATAGTTCTTCATTTTTCTCTTGGAAAATGCAATTTTGGGGATTGCAAATCTTGCTTTGTACTTATTGTCAGTCTATCAAGCTTGTGGTTTGCAAGTTGTGGTGCCTTCAATCTTCATTGCATTGGGTAAAATTCTCAATCATGTCTTGTATTTGCATTTTGGTTGGTTTTGCCTTAGCCATGAGTAGCTAAGCACCCACAACTTGGGGTTATGGGAACCATGGGTAGTTGACTTGAGATGACCTACGTTTGTGCATTTCTATGATTGGGGTTTTGCATGTATTATTTGTTTTCATTCATTATGATTGTTGTTTGGTGGTGGCCAACACCAAATCTCCGTTTGTGCATTTATATGATTGGGGTTTTGGTTGTCTTGTCTATTTCTCTTCATTATGATTGTTGTTTGGATGTGGCCAACACCAAACCCTGCCTACTATCACGATCTCGACCAATTTAGTGATGAATAGGAAAAGGGAAATAGATGACAAGATTTGATTGATGTGTTCTCATCTAATCAACCAAACATCTAGAAGATGTGAACCTTAATTGAGACAGATGACAAGATTTGATTGATGTGTTCTCATCTAATCAACCAAACATGACCAAAGGGGGTTGACTAGGATAATAAGTAATGGTTAGTTGGCACACCATGGTTTCCGACTAAGCGACATGGTGAAATTTGACCTTCACCTTCACAAGAGGGCTAGAAGAATCTAAGTTATCATTTTACAAACGAATCTCTAATTGTAGTTATGTTATCTATATTAATCGAGTCAATGAACCATAGGGAACACAATTCTCAAGTTATCCCTAAAATTGAGTGTTTTCCTGCATCGTAGTATAGTGTCTAATTAATTTTGTTCTTAAATCACAAACCCCCCCCCCTTTAGAGATTTTAGTTATAGATACTTGAAATGATTGGTAGTGAAGTCTTGCAGTCAAACCCTGTATTCCTTGTGGATTTTACCCTAACTTTCAGTTAGGTTAATTACTGACAGCGACCGCTTTCTTATTGGAGCGTGAACATTAGCATCAGCATAGCAAGAAGCTAACCAATCCATACCCATTATAACATCAAATTCCACCATTTCTAGCTCAATAAGGTGAGCCAATGTGTCACAGCCACAAACAAGTACTACATAGTGATAATAAACCCTTCTAGCTATAATAGATTTACCAGTTGGTGTAGATACTTCAAATGGTTTATTGAATAATTTAGGTGTCCTCTTAAGCTTCCCAGCAACTAGTAGAGCGATGTATGATAGTGTAGAATTAGGATCAATTAATGCATATACATTCTATGAAAAGATGGATAATGTACCTGCGACCACATTCGGTGAAGCTTCCAAGTTTTGCCGACCCCCCAGAGCCAAGTACGATTATGGACTCCATTTGAACTAGTTGTGTGTTATTCATTTTGCATGAATTTCATTTGTAAGAGTGAGAATACTTCCTCATCCCCTAAATTCTAAATGTTTTTTGAGTGAGTAACTCTCTAACACCTCTACCATGACCTGCAGCTGCTTGCCACCCTACTTAATGGAGGAATTAATGAGGATGGTGCAATAGCTGACCTAATAAGTTGTTCTATATCACCCATGCGTCTCCTCGGGCAATCTCTCATCATAGGCCTCGACATACCACACCAGTAACAAGCATTTGTCCCAACCTGACATGTACCTAAATGACTTATCCCACATTATCTGCAAGGCTGCTTAGGAGTCATTTATTAGCTTGCCTAATACCCTGCGGTCTGTGCACCTTGTCCTTTACTTCTTTGACCAAACTAATTACTTCTAGACCCTTGTAGTTATGGTGGAGCACTAGCTACAGAGTAGGAGGATATTGGCCTATATAGGCTATTAGGAAACTGAGGCCTAAGCTCACTTTGAAGTGGTGTAAACTGCCCCATAGATCTTGCCCTGTTGGACTGCCCCCTTTCCAACTCTTGTGTCCTTCTTCTTTGCCTCTGATCCTCTAGGTTTTGTGCAAAAGCTTGCATCCTTGCTATATCCATGTCTTTATTCAAAGAAGCAATAGTGCAGTCTCTAACCAGATATAAATCCAATCCATCCACATATCAATGAACTCTCTCTGTCATAGTGGCAACTACATTTGGAGCATACCTGGCCAGGGAATTAAATTGAAGGCTATACTCCCTCATGCTCATATTCCCTTGGTGGAGATTCAAGAACAAATCTACATAGGCCTCTGTATCTCTAATGGCAAGTAATGGTCAAGAAATGCCTCTTTAAACTCCTTCCAGGTAGTTAAAGGTGCATCTATATCCTTAGATTGCTTCCAAGCTTCATACCACAATATAGCCACACCCTTCGACCTATTATAGGATATCCAACTTCTGTTACTGAGCTCCAGGTTGTTTTGGGGTTTTGTGTGTCTAGAGCTTATATTTTTGTATTGTATAGATAGTCATGAGGTGGGGCCTGTCCTGAACCTCACCAAATGTTGTTCCTTATCCAAAGGCTTTGTAGACAATATAAAGTAAAGCATAGTCATGTCTCATACTTTAGACATTGTGGCTTCAACGGCCTAGTCATATGCATTTCCTTTTGGCTTGCTACTATTGTTTACTTTCTTGAATGCATGATGAATATGGAAATCCCTTATAACATTTATAGAAAGTGCATGGATATTTGTTGGTTCTCCCGAGCCTTATCGGTAATGTGTGCCATTCCTCCTTAATGGGACTTTAGGGCGAGACAAAAGTGGTATAAGAATGGATCATCCTAGGGAATCTACAAAGCTGTGTCTATGTAGAGTCTTGTTTATCGATGTGTTGTGCACCACATTTATAAGCAGGAGGCTATGTGGCATGTAGGAGTTATCACTTTCTTTTCATTCTTTAGATCATGCCACAAAGTCAAGTGTTGTAGGTGGATTGTGTCTAACCTCTAAATTATTTTGTACAACAAGTATGCAAGAAACCAAGAAAAACAAAGGCAAAGGCAAGGAAGTAGAAGTGGTAGTTGGTATACCCATTCGGGTGAGACAACGAATTGAGGCTTAACATGAGTCTTTGTCACAGACATCTCTAACTTCTCCAGCTCATGACTAACCAAGAAGTAGTAAAATTTCCTCAGAACCATCTAATGATGCTACCATACAGGATTTGAGAAATGCAACCCAGCTATTGACTCATATAGTTGCTGGCCAAGGTCAAAGACAAGAAGGCCCAGTTATAGGTATGGATGGTGCGAATAGGGCATCCATCACAAGGATACATGACTTCCTTAACTTGGAACCTCCATTCTTTACCGGGTGAGATCCTAACAAAGATCCACAAGACTTTATTGACCAGATTCAACACACTTTAGATGTTATACATGTGAGTGGTATAAAAATCCAAGAAGAATCGGAACCATCAAAAGCACTACACCACCATTCTTAATTCACCCAACTTCATACCCAAAAGACTCACAAGCTCTACCTCACTTCCGAGAACAAACCAACATATCACCACCAAAGACCACCACAAACATAACAAAGTAGGGACTAAAGACCCTATTTGTGAGACCTACGGACATAGCCAGTGCATAAATCAAACAAAAAGACACTACCCCAAATTTGAAATGTCGGAAAGAACATCAAGAATTCGTCTATCACCAAAACAACTCAATAGAAATGGCTTGGGTTCAACACCCCTAACTATTACAAGATGATAAACGCAACTCTTAAAGATCTATTGGACCTTAAGTCAACCAATGTACCTACCTCTTCACTACCACCCATGGATGGACTTATTAAGGAATTAGAATCTAACTGTATGGGTCCAATAAATAATGGAGACATAATATACATGTGACTAATCCACCCCAAGTATGACAACACAATCCACCACATCTAACCTAACAAAATCACAAGGAAAGACCTAAATGCAACATGACCACAAAATAATCTTTACGAACTTTCTAGCAACAATAGGCTCACCAATGAGGTAGACAACAAAGAGAGGTTCACATCACAATTTGGGACACACATGAAACCCATTAGCATCAAAAGAGTAATGAAAGAGATAGTGGCACCTGGACCCATCAATGCATACACATCAAAGTCAAAGAAAACTTTAACATACCGATAGTAACATCGGGTGTCTCATCAAGCCCTTGCCTCCCTTGGAGTGCATAGAACCGATTGTGCCTTAGGGTACTACCTTGATCAACATCACCACCTTTACCCTTATTTTGAGCATATGGATAATCCAGAATTTTGTGGCCCATCTCACCACACCCAAAGCATGCTCCCGTGTTCCTCCAACATGTGCCACCATATTTCCTTCCATAATATGTCCATCTAGGATGCATCTTCCTCTCACTACCTTCTTAGAGCCTTGGGTTAGGTACCCCTTCCTTGGTAACCCTCTTGTTTGGAGAACTAGAGGACCCATGGCCTTGAAACTCAAAATCTTGTTGAAATCGGTCACCCTCAAATTGAGCCCTCTTGGACTCCCCACTTCTCTTCTTCCTAAGTTTCTCCCCTTAAGTTATTCAGCAAAGGTCATGAGCCAAGACAAATCCATATCTTTTACAAGCATAAGTTTATGGCACGTTTCACCCCATCACAAACTTGTTCATCCTTGACCTATGGTTGCCACCAAATATGGACCATACTTGGAAACCTTGTTAAACTTGAGAGCATATTCTTTCACGCTCATGGAACCATGCTTAAGTTTCATGAACTCTATTATTTTAGCCTCTCTCAACTCAAAAGGGAAGAACTGGTTGAGAAAGGAAACTTTGAACTCCTCCCAAGGAATAACATCATGGTTTTCCCTCTCCATCTTCCATTGCACAAACCAAATTTGAGCTATACCTTTTAGTTGATTAGCCGCTAGATCCGCCTTTTCTTCCAAACTTACACCCATGATGGATAGCACCTTATACGCCTTATCTATGAATTCTTGGGGGTTGAGCTATATATTTTTGTTAATAAGCCGCTAGATCCGCCTTTTCCTCCGACCTTACACCCATGATGGATAGCACCTTATACACCTCATCTATGAATTCTTGGGGGTCCTCATCCACCTTAGACCCGTGGAACTCTGGTGGGTTCATCCCTGTAAATTTGCTCACCCTAGAGGCCAGAGAAGGAGCATAAGGAGATTGGCCCGCTTGATTGATTTGATTAATAATGGCATGGGCCAACATGGTTATAGCATTCCAGAACTCAACCTCAGTAGCCCCTCCACCTTGAGGAGCTTGAGGAGCAGGGTAAGCCCATTGTCCCTTGGGGATACGAGCTCTTCTTCCTCTTAGGATAGGCATGATCTAGCATAGCAAAGAACAATCATTAGGGGGAAACCTTACCTTAACTTCTATAGTAAGACATTAGGTAAGAAGAAGGGAAACATTTCCTAGAATGTCTCATAGCCTCTTGCTCATAGTTGTGGTGCACAACACAACCATGAATAAGACTCTAATCAGTGCGGTGTGTTGGATGCCGAGGACCATTAACAACCTAGCGCTCTAATACCAAGTTTGTCATGACCCAATCCTAGGACCTAGTCATGACACTGCTAATGGGAACTCGAAGGGACCCCAAACAAGCCTCTTAAAATATCATTACACATCCTTAGTCGTGGAAGCAATTAAATGACATAATTAGATTATAAATAAGGGAAAATGGGCTAAAGGAAACTTTTATAACATAAACATCAAAACAAGAGAGTCAAGGCTTAATATATAACATGTCCAACAACATCTCTAAAACTTAGATAGGAGCGGGAGCTAAGACAAAAAACCAAGCTCACCCTCATAGTCAATACATACATAAAAGAAAGATAGTCTTTGTACATAGCATGAGATCATAACCATTGTCCTTGGAATGGCGGACTTACCAACTAGCTTGAGAGAAAATTGTACTAGCCACATGGAGGAAAATGATCAAGTGCGGCTCTGGTTCCTACATGGTGACATGATGTAGGCATAGAGCATGCTTTAGTTCATTTGAATGTACTAAGTATGTAGGATGCAATGCAACAAGAGATATGCAACATAATCGAAATGCATAAGCATAGGCAATGAGTAGCATATAACAATATGGCATGCATGGAAGATGGTTGAAGTAAATCTTGCTTACATAGGACATAATATATGTGGAAGAAGATACTATCATTATAGAATTCATACTCTATTGAGGTACCAACCCCTAATTGATTCATGGATCATCACACCCTACCACCAATGGTGATTGACGTACCAACCCCTCAATCTAGTTTTTAAGGTACAACCCCCTTGATTGGTTGGTGGATCATCTCACCCTACCAGCCATGGTGATTGAGGTACCAACCCCTCAACCCTATTATAAAGGTACAAACCCCTTGATTGGTTATCAAGGTACAAACCCCTCGACATGATTACCCGTCACAACCCCACAAGTAGGGCATGGTCAATTCCCAACATGATAGAGAAAATATCATATACATACATTTTTTTATTATCATAAAGTCATTCAACTCATAAGACATGCATTGGACATTCAATTCCTCAAGAAACCATAACCAAACATTTTATCAAACATTTGGCAAGTGTGTAGTGCTAGTGTAAAACTATGCAATTTAGGAGTAAAAATTCAATGTAAAATCATCCATAAATACTAGGTAACACCCTTATGCAATATATATCAAAACCATTCATCAAAACCCACAATGGATCTTAGATTTATAGCTCAAAACATGCTTAGACAATCACAAGTTTATGAAATCCCAACATAGTTCTATAGTCAAATTCATAATATGTAATACCCATAAGTAAATCAACTCAGAATCATGCAATTTAGGTAAAACGAGAGTTAGGTACCAAGGGTGAAAGGACCCATTAGTTGAAACCCACATACCTTACACTTTGAGTTTCTTGAAATTAGGTTGTGAAAGACTTGGAGCTTGGAAGTGGGTCTTAGAATCCAAAACTTGTTCTTGAGTTTCCTTAAATTTGTATTGGGGTCATGGTGGAGGCTCTTGAGAGAATTTGAGAGTGTATTTGAGATAAGATAATGAGTTTGATCCTTTGGAATAGGGTTTAGGTCTTTTGGGGAGGTTAAGATAGCATTGTAAGTCTAAAAAGGTCATTAGAGTAATTAGAATTTATGAAAACGCCATTAGTAAATGGATGGAAAAATTGGCAAAGTGTTGCCTCACTGGAGGCTTGACTAGTCATGTGGCACTCCACAAGTCGTGTGGAGTGCCCGTGAGACAAGACTTAGCCTCAAAATTGCAATTGGAACACTTGAGAAAAAGTTAGCATCGACGTCACTTTGACAGGGCACTTCACGGGCCGTGTGGGGCTTCACGATTCGTGTAGTGGTCCATTACAGCACACTTAGACAAGTAAATATGGCTAGGACAATCCACGCCCTAGTCCCATGAGTCGTATGCCCTTCTATGGCCCGTCAAAGGTGCCCGTGGCACCACACTTGGCCAAAATTCCTCTCCTACCCATTAAGCCTCCCTTGACACACCTTATGACCATCCACATGGTCAGTGGCAAGCCACACGGCCGTGCCACTGGCCATGTCACCTTCCTTAGGCCAAAAATGGCCTTTTCCAATTCAAGGTTGTCCAAATGGTCCACCAAACACCTCACTACCCATCAAGGAGCTCGTGTGATATCATTGCACGGGAGGGTCTCACGAAAACAGTCATAACTCCTCCATCCGAGCTGAGGTGAAACCAAGTGCATTGGAAAGATAACTCAAAGGGATTTCATTTAACATGTTTTGGGCCACCCAGTTCCAAGTGTGCTAAAAGTTATCCTCGTTTAATGACCCTTGCATTAACCAACACCAAAAACTTAACGCGTGGGGAAGTCTTGAAATCGTCTAAGTACTAAAAGTCACCCACGAACCTAATACACCCCCAACCTAATCAAAATAAACTTGAAACATGGATACATAAGAGCATGGAGTTATAGGGTGTCACAGAAAGTTCAAAGGAAAACCTGCTTATCTAAATGCATTTAATCCTTGCTTATGAATCACACTATGTTTTTAAGCATATATTTTCCAAATAGTCATTCCCATTTATGTGGGGAATTTTTGGATTTTTAAAGCTGTGAATGGAAATAAAGGGTCGTAATTTTTTCGAAGGGATGTGACTCTTCTAGAAAAGTTGTAACTTCTCTAAAGGTTCATAAAGTTTCTGAAGAGTTGTTTCCAAAGAGTTCTGACGTTTCTAAAAGATAATATCTTTCTCAAATGGTTGTGACCTTTTCATTAAGGCAAATAAGCATTCTTTATTGGCTATAAATAGAGAGGCTTTCTCTCATTTTTGAATTGAATTTTCTTCTTCTGCATACATTTTCTTACAAAGAAAAGTAGAGTCTTTGTATGATTTTGTTATGTCATTTTGAGTTCGTTGAAGTTATTGAAGTTTGATGTACTGCTACTTCTTTAACAAGTATATCCATCTTATCTTTGGTGGAAATAATCCACAACCACAGGTATAATGAGGGATTAAATTTTTTAAGGACACACATTAAATTCTATGGACTCTAATATTTTTTTATTGTTTCTGTTTTCTTTACTTTTTTGTGTTCATTACCAGTTTAATTTTTGAGAACATACTAGATACTTTGTGTTTATTACTTCCACAAAGTTTTATTATTAAAAATCAAATTGTTCTACAAAAAGATTTTTATTATACAAAAATTTTTATTATACAAAACTTTTTGTCTTACAAAAGCTTTTCCTAAGTGATTTTTAAATACAAAAGATCAACACGTACAAGGCACAAGCATTGCATTTTACGCAGCCTATATTTATAGTAACTGGATTTAATATGACAAAGACTACAGAGTCTATGAAACTAACCAAACAATGGCAAGGACGATTTAGTTGATGAGAGATACTACCATAAATGGTTGATGGATATGGCACGTCTAGATCAGAAGAAATAGGATCAAGTTCATCTTCACCAGCAACACTAAGGAGAAAAGATAAATTATTTCTAAAAATATTGTGTTGTTTGAATGATTGCTTGAATAGATGAATTCTACTTTATTTTTAGAGGTACGATACAGATGAAGATTAATCAAATTGAACGATTGCATGAGAGTTCACCAACTTCTAGTAACATATTCAAATCGCGAAAATAGATTCCAATAGCTGCTTGATGAATATAAAATTACCAGTTTATTTAAAAATTTCTTAATTCTTCCATCGACCAATCACCATAGATTTTTTAAAAGTAATTTATATTGCAAATTAAACACTATTTCTTTGTGTAAATATGATTTTTTACTTTGTTATATCTTTGTTCGTTATCCCATTTGAATAGGATGTACTGAGAAAACGTTTGTTTTTTCTAAAATTAAGCAAATAATGTAATTTAAACATTTTATGTATACGCAATATATCAAAAGAAATCTATTATCTATATGAATTATTAATGTAGCATTCGTGCATATCATCCTTACTAAAAAGAGGGAATAAGGACAACGCATTCAACGCGTATGCTTCCCTGAAATATACTGAAATTGTGGGGCACTTTGGGAATTCAGCATCAACTCCTTTATCGCTTCAACAGTATCCGCCGCTAACTTCGAATTAGGGCACCGCTTGCACCCTGACGCTCTTTCTCTCTTCCTCTCCTCTTTTGTCCGCTTCGGTCCAACTAGCAACTTTGTTTTGCCTCATCGTAAGCTTCCGGCTGATTCTTTTTCCCCGCTTTGCTTTTGAATTCTTATGTGATTCTTTTGTTCGTCATAGTTTCCTGCAAAAATCTAAAATTTTTGTGTGCGCCATTTTTAATTTATTGATTCTACTTGTGGGGTGAGCTTAAATCACATGGAAGTTTTTACTTTTTGTCATTTCTGATGTACGTCTTCTTTAATTCCTTGGAGTATGTATTTTCATGGTTATGGTTTGTGCAAGATTGTTAGTCGGCAGTGGAAGTGATTAAATTCATGCTAAATGGTAAAATGGAATTTACAGACTGAATTTAATCCTTGCTAATTTTGGACATGCTGTAAAGATAGTTTCAAAGTTGTTGATATCTACTATGGGAGAAACACTGAATGCAAAGTACACACCAGGAATTAGGGAGCTCTGTGTAGGTCAATGCCAATGATGAACAAGGCAGTGTGTCTGCATTTTCAGACCTATGGTGTTTGTTTATTGTGCTTCCTCAGTGTATCCAATTCAGAAAAGAAGCTTACAAATTTATTTTTGATTAAGTTGAGTCAGAAACGAATAAATTGTGAACTGTGAAGTGTCTGGCAAATATGCAAGTGGCTGAGCAGTGTCACGCATTACATTCTGCATTTTTTCATCCTTACTTCCCACCAAATACAAGACCAAATATTAGATTTGGTACATGGCTTATCTAGAGCCTAAATGAACTATAGATTTTCTCCTTGCACGAACAATTCATGTTGGGCCGGGGCTATTCCCACTATTATTATTATACAGGAAAACTAAGTTTATACCTCTATAAATGAAAATATTTACATTCATTTACACCTTTACATTTTCTACCCTTATACTATTAAAATTTTGCCCCAAATTCACGCGCTGGCATCAGCATCTGCTTGTATGATATACCAATAGGGTATACATATATCAACAGGGTATCACAGATGATTAAGCTCAATCCTATATGATACCGATATGATATAAATATTCTATGATATACCAATAGGGTATACATATATCAACAGGGTATCACAGATGATTAAGCTCAATACTATATAATACCGATATGGTATATATATACCGACGGAGTATATAACGAATATATTTTCTACTAATTTAGAGTTTAATAATTTTTTTACTTGTTTTTAAAAAAATTATATATAACCATTGGGTATCAATATATGGCCAGAGTATCACAAAGGACTGAACTCATTCTATATGATACCGCTATGGTATACATATACCACCAGAGTATATTTCAGGGTATTTATGTTGATGTTAGTATGTGAAATTAAAAAGAGTAAGGGATAGAAAGGTAAATAATTTGAGTAATGGGTCCATTAATGGTAAATAGTTTATATTGAGTCTATTAAGGGTAAATAATTTTAAATTAAGTCTATTTTGTGTACTTTTTCCTATTATATATATGAATTATAAATCTATAGTAAGTTGTGTCCATACAAACAACCCACCTAATATAAAATTAAAAGGCATGGACACATTCTTTTAATATAACATTTTTGGCTACACGAGTTCCTTGGTTATAGCTCTTAAGTTGAATTCACTTTAATCATACTATTTCTCAAAGCTTTTTGTCATGACTTATTTAATCAAAAGGCTGCGAACGCTTTTCCTTTTAATAATTTTACAGTCTAGTTATGCAATAATGGATTGCAAATGCAACTTAAATTCAGTCATAACATGTGAATGAAAAGAATTTGAAAGAGAAGAGAACAATATAATTGACTCACTAAATTAACAAAGATGTAAATGTACAAGCAATTTGTAATTTTGAAAACTATAAAACAAGTTTTTTGCTTCAATGGTTCATGTAATAATAAAATTTACTATTCTAAAACTTTTCAACTTGTGTGCTACCTTTAGAAATTGGGATCAAGGTCTCCTTGTAAACCAAAAGTCTCAAACTTCCAGTATAACCATGTAATTTGAATTCATTGACTTTGTCAGATTTAAGATTATACGAAATGAAAAATCCACTTTTGTCTTGAAGAAGCAGTAGGCGGTCTTTCCAAACTGTCAATGGCGATTCAATAGGTGCACATCTGATTGTATATTTCTTAATCCAAGAGCCATTTACATTATAATCTTCCAATATCCAAATTTCAGTTATTTCTTGAACTGGACTACTTGTTCTTTGTGTGTCTGGGTAACAAATAAATGTTAAACACTCATAAAAGATTGTGAGCCTGTGAACCTTCTCATCATATAAGGAACAAGCTTCAGGAACTTGCATTACGCGAAAAGCTACTTGTTCTTCGTGGGTCTGGGTAATAAATAAATGCTAAACACTCATCTAAGATTGTGAGGCTATGAACCTTCTCATCATATAAGGAACAAGCTTCAGGAACTTCCATTACGCGGAAAGCTACTTGTTCTTCGTGGGTCTGGGTAACAAATAAATGCTAAACATTCATCTAAGATTGTGAGGCTATGAACCTTCTCATCATATAAGGAACAAGCTTCATGAAATTGCATTACGCGGAAAGCTACTTGTTCTTCTTGGGTCTGGATAACAAATAAATGTTAAACACTCATCTAAGATTGTGAGGCTATGAACCTTCTCACCATATAAGAATTTCATTACACGGAAAGCTACTTGTTCTTCGTGGTTCTGGATAAAAAATCAATGTTAAAACACTTATCTAAGATTGTGAGGCTATGAACCTTCTCATCATATAAGGAACAAGCTTCAGGAACTTGCGTTACGTGAAAAACGACTTGCTCTTTATGGGTCTGGGTAACAAATAAATGTTAAACACTCATCTAAGAATGTGATGCTATGAACCTTTTCATCATATAAGGAACAAGCTTCAGGAACTTGCATTATGCGAAAAGCTACTTGTTCTTCGTGGGTCTGGAAAACAAGTAAAAGTTAAACACTCATCTAAGATTGTGAGGCTATGAACCTTCTCATCATACAAGGAATAAGCTTCAGGAACTTGCATTATGCGAAAAGCTACTTGTTCTTCATGGGTCTGGGTAACAAATAAATGTTAAACACTCATCTAAGATTGTGAGGCTATGAACCTTCTCATCATATAAGGAACAAGCTTCAGGAACTTGCATTACGCGAAAATTACTTGTTCTTCGTGGGTCTGGGTAACAAATAAATGTTAAACACTCATCTAAGATTGTGAGGCTATGAACCTTCTCATCATATAAGGAACAAGCTTCAGGAAATTGCATTACGCGAAAAGCTACTTGTTCTTTGTGGTTCTGGGTAAAAAATAAATATAAAACACTCATCTAAGATTGTGAGGCTATGAACCTTCTCATCATATAAGTAACAAGTTTTAGGAACTTGCATTACGCGAAAAGTACTTGTTCTTCGTGGGTCTGGGTAACAAATAAATGTTAAACACTCATCTAAGATTGTGAGTCTATGAACCTTCTCATCATATAGGGAACAAGCTTTAGGAAGCTTCAGGAACTTGCATTACGCGAAAAGTACTTGTTCTTCGTGGGTCTGGGTAACAAATAAATGTTAAACACTCATCTAAGATTGTGAGTCTATGAACCTTCTCATCATATAAGGAACAAGCTTCAGGAACTTGTATTACGCGAAAAGTAACTTGTTCTTCGTGGGTCCGGGTAACAAATAAATGTTAAACACTCATCTAAGATTGTGAGGCTATGAACCTTCTCATCATATAACGAACAAGCTTCAGGTACTTGCATTACGCGGAAAGCTACTTATTCTTCTTGGGTTTGGGGAACGAAGAAATATTAAACACTCATCTAAGATTGTGAGGCTATGAACCTTCTCATCATATAACGAACAAGCTTCAGGTACTTGCATTACGCGGAAAGCTACTTATTCTTCTTGGGTTTGGGTAACGAAGAAATATTAAACACTCATCTAAGATTGTAAGGCAATGAACCTTCTCATCATATAAGGAACAAGCTTCAGCAACTTGCATTACGCGGAAAACTACTTGTTCTTCGTGGGTCTGGGTAACAAATAAATGTTAAAACACTCATCTAAGATTGTGAGGCTATGAACCTTCTCATCATATAAAGAACAAGCTTCAGGAACTTGCATTACGCGGAAAGCTACTTGTTCTTCGTGGGTCTGGGTAACAAATAAATGTTAGACACTCATCTAAGATTGTGAGGCTATGAACCTTCTCATCATATAAAGAACAAGCTTCAGGAACTTGCATTACGCGGAAAGCTACTTGTTCTTCGTGGGTCTGGGTAACAAATAAATGTTAGACACTCATCTAAGATTGTGAGGCTATGAACCTTCTCATCATATAAGCAACAAGCTTCAGGAACTTGCATTACGCGAAAAGTACTTGTTCTTCGTGGAACACTCATCTAAGATTATGAGGCTATGAACCTTCTCATCATATAAGGAACAAGCTTCAGGAACTTGCATTACGCGAAAAGCTACTTGTTCTTCGTGGGTCTGGATAACAAATAAATGTTAAACACTCATCTACGATTGTGAGGCTATGAACCTTCTCATCATATAAGGAACAAACTTCAGGAACCTGCATTATGCGAAAAGCTACTTGTTCTTCGTGGGTCTGGGTAACAAATAAATATTAAACACTCATCAAAGATTGTGAGGCAATGAACCTTCTCATCATATTATGAACAAGCTTCAGGAACTTGCATTACACGGAAAACTACTTGTTCTTCGTGGTTCTGGATAACAAATAAATGTTAAAACACTCACCTAAGATTGTGAGGCTATGAACCTTCTCATCATATAAGGAATAAGCTTCAGGAACTTGCATTACACGGAAAGCTATATGTTCTTCGTGGGTCTAGATAACAAATAAATATTAAACACTCATCTAATATTGTGAGGCTATGAATGTTCTCATCATATAAGGAACAAGCTTTAGGAACTTACATTACGCGAAAAACTACTTGTTCTTCATGGGTCTGGGTAACAAATAAATGTTAAACACTCATCTAAGATTGTGAGGCTATGAAGCTTCTCATCATATAAGGAACAAGGTTCAGGAACTTGTATTACGCGAAAACTACTTGTTCTTCGTGGGTCTGGGTAACAAATAAATGTTAAACACTCATCTAAGATTGTGAGGCTATGAACCTTCTCATCATATATCGAACAAGCTTCAGGAACTTGCATTACGCGAAAAGTACTTGTTCTTCGTGGGTCTGGGTAACAATTAAATATTAAACGGTCATCTAACATTATGAGGCTATGACCCTTCTCATCATATACAGAATAAGCTTCAGGAACTTGCATTACCCGAAAAGCTACTTGTTCTTCATGGGTCTGGGTAACAAATAAATATTAAAATCTCATCTAAGATTGTGAGGCTATAAAACTTCTCATCATATAAGGAACAAGGTTCAGCAACTTGCATTACACGGAAAGCTACTTGTTCTTTGTGGTTCTGGATAACAAATAAATGTTAAAACACTCATCTAAGATTGTGAGGCTATGAACATTCTCTTCATATAAGTAATAAGCTTTAGGAACTTGCATTACGCGGAAAGCTACTTGTTCTTCGTGGGTCTGGGTAACAAATAAATTTTAAACACTCATCTAAGATTATGAGGCTATGAACCTTCTCATCATATAGGGAACAAGCTTTAGGAACTTGCATTACGCGAAAAGCTACTTGTTCTTCGTGGGTCTGGATAACAAATAAATGTTAAACACTCATCTAAGATTGTGAGGCTATGAACCTTCTCATCATATAAGGAGCAAGCTTCGGGAAATTACATTACGCGAAAAGCTACTTGTTCTTTGTGTTTCTGGGTAACAAATAAATGTTAAACGATTGTGAGGCTATGGACCTTCTCATCATATAAGTAACAAGTTTTAGGAACTTGCATTACGCGAAAGGTACTTATTCTTCGTGGGTCTGGGTAACAAATAAATGTTAAACACTCATATAATATTTTGAGGCTATGAATGTTCTCATCATATAAGGAACAAGCTTTGGGAACTTGCATTAGAGGAAAAACTACTTGTTCTTCGTGGGTCTGGGTAACAAATAAATTTTAAAAACTCATCTAAGATTGTGAGGCTATAAAGATTCTCATCATATAAGGAACAAGCTTCAGGGACTTGTATTACGCGAAAACTACTTGTTCTTCGTGGGTCTGGGTAACAATTAAATGTTAAACGCTCATCTAAGATTTTAAGGGTATGACCCTTCTCATCATATATGGAACAAGCTTCAGGAAATTGCATTACGCGAAAAGTACTTATTTTTCGTGGGTCTGGGTAACAATTAAATGTTAAACGCTCATCTAAGATTTTAAGGCTATGACCCTTCTCATCATATAAAGAACAAGCTTCACGAACTAGCATTACCCAAAAAGCTACTTGTTCTTCGTGGGTCTGGGTAACAAATAAATGTTAAACACTCGCAAAAGCTACATTTTCTTCATGGCTCTAGGTAACAAAGAAATATTAAACACTCATCTAAGATTGTGAGGCTATGAACCTTCTCATCATATAAGGAACAAGCTTCAGGAACTTGCATTACGGCAAAAGCTACATTTTCTTCATGGCTCTAGGTAACAAAGAAATATTAAACACTCATCTAAGATTGTGAGGCTATGAACCTTCTCATCATATAAGGAACAAGCTTCAGCTACTTGCATTACGCGGAAAGCTACTTATTCTTCATGGGTGTGGGAAACAAATAAATGTTAAACACACATCTAAGATTGTGAGGCTATAAACCTTCTCATCATATAAGGAACAAGCTTCAGGAACTTGCATTATGCGTAAAAAGCTACTTGTTCTTCGTGGGTCTGGGTAACAAATAAATATTAAACACTCATCTAAGATTGTGAGGCTATGAACCTTCTCATCATATAAGGAACAAGCTTCAGGAACTTGCATTACGCGAAAAGCTACTTGTTCTTTATGGGTCTGGGTAATAAATAAATGTTAAACACTAATCTAAGATTGTGAGGATATGAGTACTTGTTTTTCGTGGGTATGGGTAACAAATAAATGTTAAACACTTATCTAAGATTGTGAGGCGATGAACCTTCTCATCATATAATTGACAAGCTTCAGGAAATTGCCTTACGCGAAAAGCTACTTGTTTTTCGTGGGTCTGGGTAACAAATAAATGTTAACACACTCATCTAAGATTGTGAGGCTATGAACCTTCTCATCATATAAGAAACAAGCTTCAGGAACTTGCACTAGGCAAAAAGCTACTTGTTCTTCGTGGATCTGGGTAACAAATAAATGTTAAACATTAATCTAAGATTGTGAGGCTATGAACCTTCTCATCATATAAGCAACAAGCTTCAGGAACTTGCACTATGCGAAAAGTACTTGTTCTTCATGGAAGACTCATCTAAGATTGTGAGGCTATGAACCTTCTCATCATATAAGGAACAAGCTTCAGGAACCCGCATTATGCGGAAAGCTACTTGTTCTTCGTGGGTCTGGATAACAAATAAATGTTAAACACTCATCTAAGATTGTGAGGCTATGAACCTTCTCATCATATAAGGAACAAGCTTCAGGAACCCGCATTATGCGGAAAGCTACTTGTTCTTCGTGGGTCTGGGTAACAAATCAATGTTAAACACTCATCAAAGATTGTGAGACAATGAACCTTCTCATCATATAATGAACAATCTTTAGGAACTTGCACTACACGGAAAGTTACTTGTTCTTCGTGGTTCTGGATAACGAATAAATGTTAAAACACATATCTAAGATTGTGAGGCTATGAACCTTTTCATCATATAAGGAATAAGCTTCCAGAACTTGCATTACGCGGAAAGCTACTTATTCTTCGTGGGTCTGGATAACAAATAAATGTTAAACACTCATCTAATATTGTGAGGCTTTGAATGTTGTCATCATATAAGGAACAAGCTTTAGGAACTTGCATTATGCGAAAACCTACTTGTTCTTCGTGGGTCTGGGTAACAAATAAATGTTAAACACCCATCTAAGATTGTGAGGCTTTGAAGCTTCTCATCATATAAGGAACAAGCTTCAGGAACTTGTATTACGCGAAAACTACTTGTTCTTCGTGGGTCTGGGTAACAAATAAATGTTAAACACTCATCTAAGATTATGAGGCTATGAGTCTTCTCATTATATATGGAACAAGCTTCAGGAACTTGCATTACGCGAAAAGTACGTGTTCTTCGTGGGTCTGGGTAACAAATAAATGTTAAACGCTCATCTAAGATTGTGAGGCTATGACCCTTCTCATCATATATGGAACAAGCTTCAGGAAATTGCATTACGCGAAAAGTACTTATTCTTCGTGGGTCTGGGTAACAATTAAATGTTAAACGCTCATCTAAGATTGTGAGGCTATGACCCTTTTCATCATAGAAGGAACAAGCTTCAGGAACTTGCGTTACCCGAAAAGCTACTTGTTCTTCATGGGTCTGGGTAAGAAATAAATGTTTAACACTCATCTAAGATTGTAATGCTATGAACCTTCTCATCATATAAGGAACAAGCTTTCAGGAACTTTCATTACACGGAAAGCTACTTGTTCTTCGTGGTTCTGGATAAAAAATCAATGTTAAAACACTTATCTAAGATTGTGAGGCTATGAACCTTCTCATCATATAAGGAATAAGCTTCAGGAACTTGCATTACACGGAAAGCTACATATTCTTCGTGGGTCTAGATAACAAATAAATATTAAACACTCATCTAATATTGTGAGGCTATGAATGTTCTCATCATATAAGGAACAAGCTTTAGGAACTTGCATTACGCGAAAAACTACTTGTTCTTCATGGGTCTGGGTAACAAATAAATGTTAAACACTCATCTAAGATTGTGAGGCTATGAACCTTCTCATCATATATGGAACAAGCTTCAGGAACTTGCATTACATGAAAAGTACTTATTCTTTGTGGGTCTGGGTAACAATTAAATGTTAAATGCTCATCTAAGATTGTGAGGCTATGAACCTTCTCATCATATATGGAACAAGCTTCAGGAACTTGCATTACATGAAAAGTACTTATTCTTTGTGGGTCTGGGTAACAATTAAATGTTAAATGCTCATCTAAGATTGTGAGGCTATGACCCTTCTCATCATATAAGGACTAAGCTTCAGGAACTTGCATTACCCGAAAAGCTACTTGTTCTTCTTGGGTCTGGGTAAGAAATAAATGTTAAACACTCATCTAAGATTGTGAGGCTATGAACCTTCTTATCATATAAGGAACAAGCTTCAGGAACTTGCATTACGTGAAAAGCTACTTGTTCTTCATGGGTCTGGGTAACAAAGAAATGTGAAACACTCATCTAAGATTGTGAGGCTATGAACCTTCTATCATATAAGGAATAAGCTTCAGGAACTTTCATTACGCAAAAAGTTACTTGTTCTTCGTGGCTCTAGGTAACAAAGAAATGTTAAACACTCATCTAAGATTGTGAGGCTATGACCCTTCTCAGTGAGGCTATGAACCTTCTCATCATATAAGGAACAAGCTTCAGGAACATGCATTATGCAGAAAGCTACTTATTCTTCATGGGTCTGGGTAACAAATAAATATTAAACACTCATCTAAGATTGTGAGGCTATAAACCTTCTAATCATATAAGGAACAAGCTTCAGGAACTTGCATTACGCGAAAAGCTACTTGTTCTTTATGGGTCTGGGTAATAAATAAATGTTAAACACTAATCTAAGATTGTGAGGATATGAACCTTCTCATCATATAAGGAACAAGCTTCAGGAACTTGCATTACGCGAAAAGCTACTTGTTCTTTATGGGTCTGGGTAATAAATAAATGTTAAACACTAATCTAAGATTGTGAGGATATGAACCTTCTCATCATATAAGGAACAAGCTTCAGGAACTTGCATTACGCGAAAAGCTACTTGTTCTTCGTGGGTCTGGGTAATTAATAAATGTTAAAACACTCATCTAAGAGTGTGAGGCTCTAAACTTTCTCATCATATAAGGAACAAGCTTTAGGAGCTTGCATTACGCGAAAATTTTAGTGCTCATATCAAAACAAAGAAGTACTGCCAAATCTCTGTGGGCATACCAATGAAAGCCACCCTTGTAATACCTTTCAGAAAAAGGAAACGTATTTGGCCATGGAAACTCTTCTTCCCCAAAGGCTAATTCTCTCCAAGAATCACTGCTAGAATCATAAACCTCCCTTATCTGTTCCAGCATACTTGGATCATTGAATGGGGGTTCTTCTGTAATTTTTGAAAATTTAATAACTTTATAGCTCCTTTGGATCGAGTCATAGCCTAATCCAACACCGGCAATAGCACGATAAAAACCATGTGGGCCGACAAAATAGTTGGTTGGGATCAATCGATGTTTTCTTATAGATGGATTTAGTATGAAAGATGTTTTGGAGTCTGTCATAAAAATCAAACCACGGCAAGGACTATTGAGCTGATGAAAGATACTACCATAAGTGGTGCATAGATATGGCACATCTAGATCTGGATAAATAGGATCAACATCATCTTCATCATCAACACTGAGGAGAAAAGACAAAATATTTTTAAATACATTCTCTTCTTTAAATGATTGCTTAAATAGAATGAATTCATTTTTGGTTGTAGAGGTACTTTTGAGATGAAGATTGATGAAGTTGACCGATTGTATGAGAGTGCATCAACTTCTAGTAACACATTTGAAACCTGAAATAGATTTCATCGGTAGCTTGAAAAATATATTAATTGCCACATCTTCTGACAATTTCATAATTGTTCCCTCTATCATCTTGGATTTTCTAAAACGTAGTGTACATTGCACATCAGACAACATGTTTTGCATAATAACATAAGTTTTTGCATTATTATATCTCTCTTCACTTGAACAGGATATCTGCACCATAAGTAACTCCCATCAAACTTGGATTTTTGTGGCTCTAAGGGTTTAATTTCTGTTTATCGTAGATTTGTACTAAATCTCAATTTACTAGAAACATTTTCTGAACAAAAATGGGTCAAATCAATTCATATGACATTTTATTTTTACTAAAATCCTAAATTTTTAAGGATTAGTTGTTAATATTTTCCTTCATTTTACGCATGATAGAATGTGAAATAAAAATATGAATATTAAATCGTACAAAAGATAAAGATTAGAGTTACAAAACTGATCTCACAATGGTGAACCTTTATTTTCCTAAAATAAACAAATAATGTAAATTAAACATTGTATATTAAATCTGTGTAACATATTGTAATAACTCAACTATAATGAAGGGTTAATTGGTAATTCAAACTAATAATAATAATAACAACAACAATAATCACAATAATAATAAAAATAATTTTTTAAAAAGAAGTGGATTCAGCTCATTCTTTTAATCAGTTCTATCACACTTAAAGTGACTAAAGGAGTAGAAAACAAGGGCAAATCTGGAAAGAAGCAAGTAGCGGTAGTTTTCAATTTTGTCATGTCACTCGAGAGTTAAACACATTAAGCTGTAATTAAATTGAGATTTTTTCTCAAGTTATTAACATGTATATGCTTAACCTTTTCTTCATGATTATTGCGTAAAAGAAAGAAAGAAAATCTTTCATTATTATAGATTTCTAATTTATGATTAAATAAATATGGGAGGGATTATATGATTAAGTGAAGAAGATTGAAGACAAAATTTTATAATATTATAATAGTGGGTGATGAGTCCGCATATTGTACTCATGTAGGGCTTAAATTGCATAAAATGTTGTCCTCAATTTGTTTATATTAACCAAAATGTGTGTTTGATGCTAGAAATGACGAAAGAGATGCATGAAGGGGCAAATCTTAGTAAAACAACACAAAAGTACCAAAATTGCCAAAAAAAATAGTGGAAATTGATCGTTATTGAACACTTCGGTGATACGCCAAATGCTGCAACTGATCGCCTTTTATTACAGTGTCCAACCCAAAGTGCAAGGTGAAAAAGGGTCATGGGAAGTCCAACTCGACAGATCCTGGAACCAATTCGATAATCCATAATATCATCGCCTAATATTACAAAAACTGTCAAGGAAGAAGTGAAAAAGTTAAGGTCCGAAAAGGTGACGTCAGTCACACTTCGGCAATCTGGCAAAGTGATTTGACAATGAACAGTCTTATCGCATAATGTTACAAATTTCTAGAGCTCAGTAATGATTTAAAAAGATGATCTTGTTCACATTAGATGGATCATCGAATTTATTTGACGACGGTTGACTGTGACCGTCAAATGGTATTTCGTGATAAAATTAAGGGTATTTTTATCTAAAGTATAAAAAGAAAGGGTGAGGAATTTTTGAAGGGCACACACTGAGATCTTTGGCACTGCACTTACACATTTGAGAAAGAAAAGAGGTACATTCATCAGAAAATACTTTGAACTTGAAGAAAAGGGTTTTTTTTCTAGACTTGAGGGTGAAGAATTGAAGGGGAGAAGAGGATTTGTCATCAATTTTTCTTTAAATTTCAAAATCATTGTCATGGATAATCTCTTTGGTAACTTTTTTTTTTGTTTTGCACATGGATGGCTAAAAAAGCACATGTTGGGATGTGCTTAGTAGCTGAATGTTAATTTCTTACTATGAGTTTCTTATTTAATTGAATTTTATTTGCTAATTTGATGTGAGTTTGCATTATCCAACTATATTTGTACATCTATGGTTGCAAACTTAGATTCATATTCAGATCTTCGTGTCACAACCTAAGCCTAGGGCCTAGACGTGACCGACGAATGGGGAACCCGATGGAACCCCAAATAAGCCTTGTAGCATATCATCACATATCCTTGGCCGCGGAAGCAATAGAATACAACATGAAGTAGTAAATTAAGACAACTGGGGATAAGGGAACACTTTCATATCATAACATTAGGGAACATGAGAGTCAAGACTCAAAGCATAGATACATCATATGTCCAACAACACCTCTACTACATAGATAAGAGCGGGGGCCATGACAAGCAACCAAGCTCACCCTCATAGTCAATACATGAATAAAAGTAAGATAGTCTTAGTACAAAGCAATCATCCCCGAAATGGAGGACTCGCCAACAAGCTTGAGAGACAATCGTTATAGCCACGTGGAGGAGGAGGATGATCAATCGGTGCACTGTTCCTATATGGTGACATCATGTAGGCATAGAGTATGCGTTAGTACGTTTGAATGTACTAAGTATGTAGGATGCAATGCAATAAGAGGTAGGCATCATAAGTAAAATACATAATCATAAGTAATGAATAGCATACTAACAATATGACATGTATGAATGATGCTTGAAGTAAAACCATGCTTATATAGATCATAATATAAGTGTAAGGAGTGACCATTCTTGCTGTAAGTCAAGGCCTACCACCCCCTTGGATAGGCGCTTGAGGTACAAAACCTTTTATGAGGTTGATGAAGTACAAACCCCCTACCGAGGTTGATGGAGTACAAATGCCCCATCAAGGTTGACAGAGTACAAACCCCCCATCAAGGTTGACAGAGTACAAACTCCCCATCAAGGTTGACAGAGTACAAACCCCCCACAAGGTTGATGTGTGCCAACCCCAATAAGATTACACGAGCCTACCACCCCCCGAGCTAGGGGATTATGGTATCAACCCCTCAATAGTGTCATAACCCAAGCCTAGGGCTTAGACGTGACACAACGAATGGAGAACCTAAAGGAACCCCAAGCAAGCCTCTTAACTTGTCATTACACATGCTTCGTCGCGAAAGCATATAAAAGGCATAAAGTAAGCAAAAGAACAAGGGACTAAGGGATAGCTAGTCAAAATATCAACATCAAAGACAAGGGGTCATAGCTCATATCATAAATGCACAACTCGTCCAACAAACACCTCTAAATATATAGATAGAGTGAGGGCCAAGACAAACCTATCGGGCTCACCCACATAGTTAATAGAACATAAGAAAGTGTTTCAATACATAAATAATAGCAACATATACTAAGGTCCTCAAAATGGAGGACTCATCAACAAGCTTGGAATAGCACCGACTAGCCATGTGGAGGAGGAGGATGATCAACTTGAGCACCGATTCCTACATGGTGATATCATGTAGGTAAGAGTATGCGTTAGTACGTTTAATGTACTAAGTATATGGGATGAAATATAACAAGAAGTAGACATCATAATCAAAATACACAATATTAAGCAATAGACATAATATACAATGTCATGTATGTTCAATGCTTAAGTAAAGCATGCTTAAGTAACTCATGCTTATATAGGATATCATATGTCAAGAAGAGATCAAGCTAGTTGTTCAAGGTATAAACCCTTTGGTGGTTGTGTGGTAAAAACCCGTCACTTGGTTGATGGTAGTCACACCTTACCAACACAGTGACAAAGTATAAACCCCTCGCATGGTTGATGAGTATAAATCGGCAACATGGTTACCGGGGCTCTTGTCCCCCCAGATCGGGTATGGTCTAATGCAACACTTTATATATGATTTATCATATGATCCAGTGGAACACTTCATATGGGAATTATCATATACATAAGCTCATTTCATCATCATAACATGATTCATATTATATCTCATTCTTTGGACCTTTAACTACTCAAGAAACCACATCCGGATATTTTATCAAACACTTGGGGGGTATGTAATGGGGGTAAAAGACCATGCAATTTAGAGATGAAATCATGTAAGAAAATCCATTGTAAAACCATCAATAAACACCTTGCGGGGGGTATGTAATGGGGGTAAAAGACCATGCAATTTAGAGATGAAATCATGCAATAAAATTAGTGATAAAGCCATCAATCAACACCTTGAAACACCCCCAAGATATTAATATCAAAACTCTTCATCAAGTCCAACATTAAATCCAAGATTTGAAGATCAAAACATGCTAAAACAATCATACTTTTATGAACTAAAATCATTGTGTAGTAAATTTCTCAATATACAAGACCCGCATGTAAAATCAACTTTAAAGCATGAATTATTAAGAAAAAGAGGGTGTAGACACCATGGGTGGAAGGACTCAATGGTTCAACACCACATACCTTAGGTCTAGAGTTGCTTGGAATTAAGATTGGGAAGAATGGAGGCTTGGATTGGAAATGATCTTTGAATCCAATCTTATTCTTGGGTTTCCTTGAAATTGAATTGGGGCTTGATGGAGGAGTTTGAGAGAATTGAGAGTGTATTTGAGATGAGAATAATGAGTTTTATTCTTTGGGATAGTGTTTAGGTCTTTTAGGAAAATTAGGATAGCATTGGAAGTCTATAAAGGACATTAGAGTAATTAAAGTTTACGAAGACACTAAGTGAACGGATGAAAAACTTTGCAAAGTATTGTTTCACTAGACACTTGACTGACCATATGGCATACCACGGGTCATGTGGAGTGCCCATAAGACAAGACTTAGATAGAAAAATAGAATTGGAACACTTGAGAAAAAGTTAGCGTCGACATCACTTTGACGGTCGCTTTCACGGACTGTGTGGGGTTTCACGAACCATTTACTGGTCGGTCCTATCTCACTTAGACAAACAATGTTTTAGGCCTCCACACGCCCTGGTGCCACGGGCCGTCCCACTCCACACGGCCCGTCAACAATGCCCGTGGTACCAACCTTAGCCACATTTTCTCCAAGTCCAACAAGCTTTCTTTGGCACACCTTGTGGCCATCCCCACGGTCAATGTTGGGCCACACGGCCCGTACCACTAGCCATGCCACCTTTCATGGTGCCAAGAATGGCCCTTTCCAACCCCAACTGCCCAAATGACCCGTCAAAGGGCACACTGGCCATCAAGCTGTCCTTGTAAGTTCAGTACATGGGAGGGTCTCACAAAAAGGGTCATAACTCCTTCATCTGAACTCGAAATAAGGTGAAACCAAGTGATTTGTGAAGCTAACTCAAAGAACTTTCATTTGACATATCGTGGGTCACATAGATCCAAATGTTCTAAAGTTATGCTAGTTTAAAGTTGACCCTTGCATGAACCATCACCCAAAAGTTAACTCTTCGGGGAGTCTTGAACTCATTTAGGTACTAGGAGTCTCCCATGAACCTAATATACCCCAAACCTAACCAAATGACGCTTGAAACATGGATAAATAAGAGCATAGAGTTATAGGGTGTCATAGTATCTCCCCCTTGGGAACATTCTCCCCAAATGTCAGGAAAACGTACACAAGGAAAGTAGTCATGATGATTTTTGCTAAAACATGGATGCAACAATGCACCTAAATATGGTCTTCAAGATCATGTCCGCTTCGGCCTCCCATGTAGAACTTTCGACTTGTTAGTTCCTCCAAAGGACCTTAACAGATGTCACCTCCTTGTTCCTCAATCTCTTCACTTGCCTATCCAAAATCTGAACCGGAATCTCCTCATAAGTCACCACATCAAGAGGTACAATGGCACTAGGGTCACCCACACATTTTCTCAACATAGAAATATGGAACACTGGATGAACCAAGTTCATTTCACTAGGAAATGTCAACTCATAAGCTACCTTGTCAACCCTCTTCAAGACCTCATTAGGAGCAACATACCTTGGACACAACTTCCCCTTTTTACCAAAATAGACCACACCTTTCATTGGAGAAACCTTCAAATAAACCAATCAGTCACTTTGAATTCAAGGTCTCTTCTTCTCATATCGGCATAAGATTTTTGACGACCTTGGGCCATTCTTAACCTTTCCCTAATCATCTTAACCTTCTCAAGAGCATCCATAACCAGATCCAGTCCCAAAAAGGCCATCTCTCCAACCTCAAACCAACCGACCAGTGATCTACATCGTCTCCCATAAAGAGACTCAAAAGGAGCCATACTGATGCTAGAGTGATATCTATTATTGTATGTGAATTCAATCAAATAAAGATGGTCATCCCAAATACCCCCTCAACTCCAATACACATGCCCTAAGAAAATTGTCAAGGGTTTGAATGATTCTTTCAGATTGGCCATCCGTTTTAGGGTGGACAGCC
>DF358422.1:44264-97772 GCA_000787875.1 Solanum virginianum
CCATCCGTTTTAGGGTGGACAGCCGTACTAAGGTGAACTTTTGTACTAAGACCCCTTTGAAAGGACCTCTAAAAGTATGAAGTGAATTTCAAACCATGATCTGATATAATGGACAAAGGAACCCCATGTAACATCACTAACTCATAGATATACAACCTTCCATACTCTTCGGCCCCATATGTGGTCTTAACCGGTAGAAAGTGAGACGATTTCATCATCCTATCAATCACCACCCAAATGGAATCAAAACCTTTTCTAGTCTTGGGCAACCAAACAACAAAATCCATGTTAATCACCTCCCACTTCCAAGTGGGAATCTCTATGTATTGGGTTAGGCCACTTAGCCTTTGATGCTCGGCTTTGACGTGTTGACAACTATGGCAACCAAAAAGAATTTGGCAATGTCCCTCTTCATGCCTCCCCACTAATACATATCCCTCAAGTTACTTTGACCTCTTTCACCAAGGCCTTCAATTTAAGCAAGGAGGAGTCAAGATCTTGTTTCGCTATCACCTCATAAACCAAAGAAGATTTGGAACCATCAACAAAAACCACACCATTATCTACCTCTTCCAACCTAACTCCCAATCTTGCCAATCGATGCACCTTCCTAGCCATCTCCCTATCACCACCATCAACATGAGCTAGGATACCCATAAACACCTAATTGAAAGCATCCGCCACAACATTTGCCTTCCTAGAATGGTAATGCACACTCATGTCATAGTCCTTAAGATGTTCTAGCCACCTTCTTTGTCTCATGTTGAGATCTTTTTGAGTGAAGACATATTGGAGCCTCTTATGATTGGTGAACACATCAACATACACCCTACACAAATAATGACGTCAAATCTTTAATGCAAATACCAAGGCGGCTAATTCAAGATCATGGGTAGGGTAGTTGTTTTCGTGCACCTTGAGTTGTCTAGAAGCATAGGCTATGACCTTGCCATTTTGCATTAGTACAAAACCCAAACCCACTCTAGAGGCATCACAATAAACAACAAATCCCTTAAGCCTATCTGGTAGTGATAATATAGGAGCGGACATAAGCTTATCTTTCAATGTTTTGAAGCTCCTCTCACACTCATCGGTCCAGACAAACTTAACCTTCTTTTGAGTCAATTTTGTCATAGGAGAAGCAATGGAGGAGAACCCATCCACAAACCTTCTATAGTTACTTGCAAGGCCCAAGAAGCTCCTAACATCTGATGGGGTCAATGGTCTAGGCTAATTCCTAACTCACAAATCTTCTATTGTAACTCGCAAGGCCAAAGAAACTCCTAATGTATGACGGGGTCAATGGTCTAGGCAATTTCTAATTACATCGGTCTTCTTAGGATCCACCTTAATACCATCCCCCGACACTACATGACCAGCACAACCCTCAAATGCCCCATATGCTCCTCTCTACTATATGAATAGATCAAAATATCATCAATGAAGACCACAACAAAGGAATCAAGGTAGGGTTTGAAGACCCTATTCATTAGGTCCATGAAGATGGCCAGTGCATTGGTTAACCCAAAAGACATCACAACAAACTCATATTGACCATACCTAGTTTGGATTAGGTCCATGAAGATGGCCGGTGCATTAGTTAACCCAAAAGACATCACCACGAATTCATAATGCCCATATATAGTCCAGAAAACCATCTTGGGAATATCACACTCCCTCACCTTCACTTGATAATACCCGAACCGAAGATCAATCTTAGAGAAAAAGCTAGCCCCTTGCAATTAGTCAAACAAGTCATCAATACTTAGAAGAGGATACCTATTCTTTATAGTGACTCTATTGAGTTAGCGGTAGTCAATGCACATTCTAAGTGACCCATCCTTCTTCTTTACGAACAACACCGGTGCACCCCAAGGTGATTGGCTAGGCCTAATAAATCCCTTCTCTAACAAATCTTTCAATTGCTCCTTTAACTCCTTCAACTCTGTTGGGGCCATATAGTAAGGTAGAATGGAGATAGGTTGGGTATCGGGAAGGAGATCTATGCCAAAATCTATCTCCCTTTCGGGAGGGACACCGGGAAGGTCATTTGAAAAGACATCAAGAAACTCATTTACAATGGAACCGACTCTATAGAAGGGACTTTGGACTCCACATCTTTAATGCTCACAAGATGGTAAATACACCCCTTAGAGATCAACTTACGGGCTTTAATGCATGAAATGAATCTACCTTTAACCACTAAATCTTGACTTTCCCACTCAAGGACGGGTTCATTTGGGAAATAAAACTTGACCTTATGGTTTCTACAATCAATATAAGCATAGGAATGCAACTAATCCATCCCAAGAATGACATCAAAATATACCATGTCTAATTCAACAAGATCGCGAGGCATCAACTTATGAAAATGCAAATATGACAACTTCTTTAAACTTTACTAGCAATAATAAATGCACCAATAGGAGGAGATACTTCATATGATTCATGCAATAACTTTGGGTCAACATGGAACTTTTTAGTAACAAAGGGGGTAATAAAGGAAAGGGTGGCATCCGGATCAATCAAAGCATATACATCAAGATCAAAGATTTTGAACATACCAATAATAACATAGAAAATCTCACCAACCCCTTGCCTTCCATGTAGTACATAAAATTGGTTGTGCCTTGGGGCACCAACGTGAGGATCACCTCTACCCAATGGGACCACATTTGTACCCCGGCCCTTCCCATGGTTCTTGGATAATCCACCTTCTTGTGACCAAGCTCCCCACATTCATAGCATGCATTAGAACCCTTCAAACAGCCTCCATGGCTCCTTCCACATTTAGGGAACACATCATTAGGATCCACATGACCAACACCTTGAGGCTTAGGGAAGTAATTGGCAAACCCCCTATTAGTAGCATGAGTAGGCCCTTGGCCTTGAAGAAATCTAGCACCCTTTTGGAATTTACCCTCAAATCAGGCCCTCTTGGACTCATGCCCCTCCTCTTCCTCAATTTTTCTTCCTCCATTTTCTCAACATATATCATCAACTGAGACAAGTCCATGTCACTAATTAGCATGGCGGACCTACATTCTTCACTTACCAAGTTGGAGACCCCCATCACGAACTCATTCATCCTAGATCTAGGATCGACTACTAAATGAGGAGCATACTTTGAAAGCTGATTAAACTAGAGGAACACTCCCTCACACTTATAGTACCTTGTTTCAAGTTCATAAACTCTACCAACTTAGATTCCCTAAGCTCAAGAGGGAAAAACCGATTAAGAAAAGCCGATTTGAATTCCTCCCAAAGTACCACAAACCAATTCCCTTCTCACCCTTCCATTGGTCATACCATATTTGGGCTACCCCCTTGAGTTGGTACACTACCAACTCCACCTTTTCATTCGTCCTAACACCTATGATATTTAAGATTTTATAGACCTCGTCAATAAACTCTTGTGGGTCTTCCTCCACTTTTGACCCATAGAAAACTGGAGGATTCATCCTTATAAAGTCTCTTACCCTAGCTCCCGGGGTAGTAGCATGAGGGGTTTCGACCCCTTGATTGACTTGATTGGCCACAACTTGGGAAAGCATAGTGAGAGCATCCTGGAGCTCACCATTGGTAGGTTGGTTCTCGTGGGTTGACTTGATTGGCTACAACTTAGGCAAGCATAGTGAGAGCTTCCCAGAGCTCACCATTGGTAGGTTACTCCTCGAGAGTTTGGCCTTTCTTCCTCAAGTGTTAGACATGATCTAGCGTAGCAAAGAACAATTGTTAGGGGGAAAAGACTTAACACAACTCTATAGCACAAGTTAGAATATAAAGAAGGGTAACATTTCCTAAAATGTCTCATAGCCTCCTACTCATAGTCACGGTGCGCTTCACAATAATGAATAGGACTCTAATTGACGCAAAGTGTAGGACTCTGAGGATCTATCAACCTAGTGCTCCAATACCAAGTTTGTCACGACCCAAGGCTAGGGTCTAGACATGACACGGCGAATGGGGAACCCGAAGGAACCCCAAGCAAGCCTCTTAACTTGTCATTACACATCCTTGGTCGCGGAAGCATATAAAAGGCATAAAGTAAGCAAAAGGAAGAAAGGACTAAGGGATAGCTTATCAAAACATCAACATCAAAGACAAGGGGTCATAGCTCATATCATAAATGCACAACTCGTCCAACAAACACCTCTAAATATATGGATAGAGCAGGGGCCAAGACAAAGCTATCGGGCTCACCCTCATAGTCAATAGAACATACAAAATTGTCTCAATACATAGATAATGGCAACATAGATTAAGATCCCCGGAGTGGAGGACTAACCAACTACCTTTGAGTAGAAACATAAGATAGTGTCTCAATACATAAATAACAGCAATATAGACTAAGGTCCCTGAAATAGAGGACTCACCAACAAGCTTGGAATAGCACCCCTAGCCACGTAGAAGATGAGGATGATCAACTTGAGCATCGGTTCCTACATGGTTATATCATGTAGGCAAGATTATGCTTAGTACGTTTGAATGTACTAAGTATGTGGGATGTAACACAACAAGAAATAGACATCATAATCAAAATGCACGATATTAAGCAATAGACATAATATACAATATGCCATGTATGTTCAATGGTTTAGTGCATTAGAAGCATGCTGACATCATAATCAAAATGCACGATATTAAGCAATAGACATAATATACAATATGCCATGTATGTTCAATGGTTTAGTAAAACATGCTTAAGTAACTCATGGTTATATAGGATACTATATGTCAAGAAGAGAATAAGCTATTTGTTCAAGGTATAAACTCCTTGGTGATTGTGTGGTATAAACCCCTCACTTGGTTGATGGTAATCACATCTTACCAACATGGTGATGTAGTATAAACCCCTCGCATGGTTGATGAGTATAAACCGGCAACATGGTGACCCAGGCTCTTGTCCCCCCTCCCCCGGATCGGCTATGGTCTAATGCAACACTTTATATAGGATTTATCATATGCTCTAGTGGAACACTTCATAAGGGAATAATCATATACATAAGCTTATTTCATCATCAAAATATCATTCATATCGTATCTCATGTTTTGGATCTTCAACTACTCAAAATACCACATCTGGACATTTTATAAAACCCTTGGGGGTGTGTTATGGGGGTAAAAGACCATGCAATTTAGAGATGGAATCATGTAAGAAAATCAGTTATAAAACCATCAATCAACACCTTGCAACACTCCCAAGATATTCACATCAAAACCCCTCATCAAATCCACCATTAGATTCAAGATTTGTAGCTCAAAACATGCTAAAATAACCATACTTTCATGAACTAAAATCGTTGTGCAGTAAATTTCTCAATATACAAGATTGACATGTAAAATCAAATTTAAATCTTGAATTATTAAGCAAAAGAGGGTTTAGGCACTATGGGTGGAAGGACCCAATGGTTCAACACCACATACCTTAGGTCTAGAGTTGCTTGGAATTGAGATTGGGAAGAATGGAGGCTTGGAAATGATCTTTGAATCCAATCTTGTTCTTGGGTTTCCTTGAAATTGAATTAGGGCTTAATGGAGGAGTTTGAAGTTGAGCTTTATCTCAAATACACTTTCCTTGAGATGAGAGTAATGAGCTTTATCCTTTGGGATAGTGTTAGGTCGTTTAGGAAGTGTAGGACAGTGTTGGAAGTCCAAAAAGGGCATTAGAGTAATTAAATTTTGCGAAGACACCATAAGTGAACAAATGAAAAAGTTGGCAAAGTATCATCTCACTGGATACTTGACTGACCGTGTGGTGCTCCACGGGTCATGTGGAGTGTCCGTGGGACAAGACTTAGATAGAAAAATAGAATTGGAACACTTGAGAAAAAGTTAGCGTCGACGTCACTTTGACGGCCTCTTTAACATACCGTATGGGGTTACACGAACCGTTTACTTGTCAGTCCCACCTCACTTAGACAAAAAAGGTAGTAGGCCTACTCCACATGCCCAGGTGCCATAGGCTGTCCCACTCTGCACGACCCGTCAACAGTGCCCATGGTACCAACCTTAGCCACATTTTCCCCAAGTCCAATAAGCTTGCTTTGGCACACCTGGTGGCTATCCCCACGGTCATTGGTGGGCTATACGACCTATGCCACTGGCTGCGCCACCTTCCTTGGTTCCAAAAATCTTCCTTTCCAACCTTAGCTACCCAAATGACCCATAAAAGGGCACATAGGCCGTCAAGTTGCCTGTGTGAGTTCACTGCACAGGAGGGTCTCACAAAAACTATCATAAGTCCTTCATTCGAACTCGAGGTAAGGTGAAACCAAGTGCATTGCGAAGCTAACTCAATGATATTTCATTTGAAATTTCGTGGTCCACCCAGTTCCAAATGACCTAAAAGTTATGCTAGTTTAAAGTTGACACTTGCATAAACCATCTCCCAAAACTTAACTCTTAGGGGAGTCTTGAACTAGTTTAGGTACTAGAAGTCTCGCATGAACCTAATACACCCCAAATATAACCAAATGAGGCTTGAGACATGGATACATAAGAGCATATATTTACGGGGTGTCATAAATAGGTTACCCGGGCCTACAACCCCCCGAGCTAGGCTTGGTCATCCTTAACACTATATAGAGATAATATCATATATATATATATATATATATATATACACACTCCTTTTATCAGCATATACATGCATTCCTTTTCATCATTGTTCCAACATCATTCCATTATCATTTCATCATCATATAGTCATTCAACTCATAAGACATGCATTGGACCTTCAATTCATCAAGAACCTATAACCGGGCTTTTTATCAAACACTTAGAAAGTGTGTAATGCTAGTGTAAAACCATGCAATTTAAGAGTGAAATTATGCTAAAACAATCAGTGTAAAGCCATCAATAGATACATGGTAACACCCTCAAGCAATATACATCAAAACCCTTTATCAATTCTCACAATATACCTTAGATTCGTAGCTCCAAACATAGTAAAACTGTCATAATTTCATAAACCCCAACATAATGTGCAGTGAATTTCATAGTGAATAAGACCCATAAATAAATCAACTTTAAATCATGAAATTTTGAGTAAAGAGAGCTTAGGTATTATGGGTGAAAGGAACCCATGAAGGAAACCCACATACCTTAGCTTTGGAGATGAACGTAGTGAAAATTGGAGATGGAGACTTAAAGCTTGAGAGGAAATACATAGATTTGGAGAGGGCTCTAAGACTGAGTTTAGGAGTAAAATATTTGGCTAAGTATTTAAATGAGTATTGCGGAATGTTTAGAATGATATGAGGGTGAAAAAATACAATGTATAGGTATTTTCACATTTGGGAAAACTTAAGCTCAAGACTTAAAAGCCTTGGACCAAAGTCAAAACTGGACCAAAAACAAGACTAGTGCGCGCCCTTGGCGTGTCGCGCCAGGGGCGCGAAAAGCTCACTGGAAATGCATTTTTAGAAAATTGAAATTGCTAATTGTTTGCTCTAAAATCGGGGTTAGACCCATCCTCCACTCAAAAGGACCCCCTGAATAAGAATATGAAGTCGAATTTTTGATATCATGTACAGATTTTGAGATATATGGAAATTACGATTCCATGCACTTCTGAGGCAGATTTTCGGGCACTTTTTTGGGGTCGTTACAATATCTCCCCCTTGGGAACATTCATCCCCGAATGTCAAAGAGACGTATATGAGAGACAAACAAATTTGAGACCACATAAAAATGCAACAATGCACTTAAATATCATTTCAAAAATCTCATCATATGTGTAAAATCATCATGAACTAGTCAATTTAAACATGAACATATGCAATGACATGAGGGTTGAATTAACACTTGAGATCATATAAAGGATTTAGATCAATACCTTAGGCTTGACTAGAGTGGAAAAGGTAAGAATATTACTTTTTCATGTCTGCTTCGTCCTCCCAAGTAGCACTTTCAACTTGTTAATTCCTCCAAAGGACCTATCATCACCCCATAAGGACCCATATATCTTGGGCTCAACTTTCCCTTCTTACCAAAATGGACCACACCCTTCATGGGTGATACCTTCAAATAAACTCAATCACCAATTTGGAATTCAAGATCCCTTCTCCTCACATCGGCATAGGACTTTTGGCGACTTTGGGCCATCTTCAACATTTATCATGTAGACCCAATCACCAACCTTGAACTCAAGATCCCTTCTCCTCATGTCAGCATAAGACTTTTGATGACTATGGGCCATCTTCAACCTTTCCCTAATCATTCTAACCTTCTCAAGAGCCTCCATAACCATATCGGGTCCCAACAAAGCAACCTCACTAACCTCAAACCAACCAGCCGGTGATCTACAACGCCTACCATATAGGGCCTCAAAAGGAGCCATACCGATGCTAGAATGATAACTATTATTGTAGGCAAACTCAAACAGCGGAAGATGATCGTCCCAACTATCCTTAAGCTCCAATACACAAGCCCTAAGCATGTCATCAAGTGTTTGGATGGTTCTTTTGACTTGGCCATCCGTTTGAGGGTGGAAGGCCATACTAAGCTTAACTTTTGTACCCAGACCCCTTTGAAAAGACCTCCAAAAGTGTGAAGTGAATTGTGCCCCATGATCCGATATGATGGACAAAGGAAACCCATGCAACCTTACCAAGTCATGAATGTACAACCTTGCATAATCTTCAGCNNNNATCCGATATGATGGACAAAGGAACCCCATGCAACCTTACCAAGTCATGAAATACAACATTGCATAATCTTTAGCCTTATTATGTGGTCTTAAATGGTAGAAAATGAGCTGATTTTGTCATCCTATCAACTACAACCCAAATGGAATCAAAACTCTTTCTAGTCTTAGGCAACCCAACCACAAAATCCATATTAATCACCTCCCACTTCCAAGTAGGAATCTCAATGTCTTGGGTTAGGCCACCTGGCCTTTGATGTTTGGCTTTGACTTGTTGACAACTATGATAATTAAAAACGAATTTGGCAATGTCCCTCTTCATGCCTCCCCACCAGTACACATCCCTCAAGTTTCTATACATTTTAGTGGAACCTGAGTGGATAGAAAAAGAAGAAGAGTTATGGGCCTCATCAAGGATTTTCTCCCTCAAACCATCAACACAAGGCACACATAACCTACCTTGGTACCTAAGGGCTCCATCTCCCCCTTGGGAGAAAACCTCCACCATGCCCTCTTTTACCGAGGCCTTCAATTCTAATAAGGAGGAATCAAGATCTTGCTTTTCTTTCACCTCATCAACTAAGAAAGACCTAGAACCATCAACAACAAAAATACCCCTATTACCAACCTCTTCTAACCTAACTCCCAATCTAGCTAATTGATGCACCTCCCTGGCTATCACCACTATCAACATGTGCTAGGCTACCCATAGATACCCTACTCAAAGCATCCGCCACCATATTTGCCTTACCGGGATGATAATACACACTCATATCATAGTCCCTAAGAAGTTCTAACCATCTCATTTGCCTCACGTTGAGATCCTTTTGAGTGAAGACATATTGTAGGCTCTTATGATTGGTGAACACATCAACATGCTTCCCATACAAGTAATGGTGTCAAACCTTTAATACAAAAACAATGATAACTAACTCAAAATCATAGGTATAGTTCTTTTTATGCACTTTGAGTTGTCTAGAAGCATAGGCTATGACTATATAATTTTGCATCAACACACAACCCAAACCAACCCGGGAAGCATCCCAATACACAACAAATCCCTCAAGCCCATCTGGTAGTGACAATATAGGAGCGGACATAAGCTTATCATTCAATGTTTGGAAACTCCTTTCACATTCATCGGGCTACAAAAATTTAGCCTTCTTTTGAGTCAATTTTGTCAAAGGAGAAGTAATAAAAGATAACCCATTCACAAAACTCTGATAATAGCCTGCTAAGCCCATGAAGCTCCTAATGTCTGATGGGGTCAATGGTCTAGGCCAATTTCTAATCACACCGGTCCTTTTAGGATCTACCTTAATACCATCCCCCGATACCACGTGTCCTAGGAAGGCAACCTCCCTTAACCAAAATTCACACTTTTCATATTTAGCATACAATTTCTTCTCCCTCAATCTTTGCAACACAACCCTCAAATAAGCCCTATGCTCCTCCTCACCATGAGAACAGATCAAAATGTCATCAATGAAGACAACAACAAAGGAATCAAGGTAGGGTTTAAAGACCATATTCATTAGGTCCATAAAGATGGTCGGTGCATTGGTCAACCCAAAAGACATCACCACAAATCCATAATGACCATACCTAGTCTGGAAGGCCGTCTTAGGAATATCAAACTCCCTTACTTTCACTTGTTGATACCCGAACCAAAGATTAATCTTAGAGAAATGGCTAGCCCTTTGCAATTGGTCAAACAAATAATAAATCCTTGGAAGAGGATACCTATTCTTGATAGTGACCCTATCGAGTTGTCGGTAGTCAATACACATCCTAAGGGACCCATCCTTCTTTTTTACAAACAACACCGATGCACCCCAAGGTGATTGGCTAGGCCAATAAATCCCTTCTCCAACAAGTCCCTCAATTATTCTTTTAACTCCGTCGGGGCCATACGGTAAAGGGGAATATAAATGGGTTGAGTATCGGGGAGGAGGTCTGTGCCAAAGTCTATTTCACTTTCGGGAGGAACACCGGGAAGGTCATTTAGGAAGACATCAAGAAACTCATTTACAATCGGAATCAACTCTATGGGAAGGACTTTAGACTCCACATCCCTAACACTCACAAGATGGTAAAGACACCCCTTAGAGATCAACTTACAGGCTTTAATGCAAGAGATGAATCTACCCTTGACCACCATATCTTGACTCTCCCACTCAAGAATGGGTTCATTTAGAAATTGGAATTTGACCCAATGGGTTCTACAATCAATAGAAGCATAGTATGCATGCTACCAATCCATCCCAAGAATAATATCAAAATCAACCATGTCTAACTCAACAAGATCACAAGGTAAACTTTTATGCAAGATGCAAATCAAATAATTTTTATACACACTCCTAGAAATAATAGATGCACTAATAGGAGTAGACACCTCATATGACTCATGCAACAACTCCGACTCAATATGAAACTTTATTCTATAAACTCTTCTAGCAACAATAGATGTACCAATAGGAGTAGATACCTCATATGACTCATGCAATAATTCGAGATCAACATGGAACGTTTTGGCAACAAAGGGGACAACAAAAAAAAGAGTGGTACTCAGATCAATCAATTGCGTACACATCAAAGTGAAAGATTTTCAACATACCAATAATAATATCGGGGACTTCATCAACCTCTTGCCTCTTATGCAAAGCATAGAATCGGTTGTGCCTTGGGGCACCATCTTGTCGGTAACCTCTCCCCAATGGGATCACATTAGCACCTTGTGGATGAACCTCCTTGTGCTTATTGTGGTTTCGAGGGCAATGTATTGCCTTATGCCCCATTTTCCCATAACCATAACAAGCACTGGTATTTGTCAAACATGGGCCACCATAACCCTTACTACACTTTGGACACACATCAATAGGAGCCACACCCCTAACACCTTGGGCCCTCGGAGGATCATTTGCAACCTTCTTATCGAATGCATAGGTAGGCCTTTGGCATTGATTGAACCGGCCACTCCTTTGGAACTTACCCTCAAAACGTGCCCTCTTGGCCTCATGACCCCTTCTCTTCCTCATTTCTCCTCTTCCATTTTTTTGGCATAGGTCATCAAACGTGATAAGTCCATGTCATTAATCAATATGGTGGACCGCCATTCTTCACTAACCAAGTCAGAAACACCCATTACAAATTTGTTCATCCTATATCTTGAGTCGGCCACCAAATAAGGAGCAAACTTAGAGAGTTGGGTAAACTTGAGGGCATACTCCCTCACACTCATAGACCCTTGTCTCAAATTCATAAATTCCACAACTTAGTTTCCCTAAGTTCAATGGGAAAGAATCGATTAAGGAAGGACACCTTGAACTCCTCTCAAAGTACCACATAGTTGACTCCCTTTTCTTCCTTCCATTGGTTGTACCATATTTGTGCTATCCCTTTGAGTTGGTAGGCCGCCAACTCCTCTTTATCCTTCAGCCTCACACCATGATGGATAAAATTTTGTATACCTCATCAATGAACTCTTGAGGGTCCTCACTCATCTTTGACCCATGGAATTCTGGGGGATTCATTCTCATAAAGTCTCTCACTCGAGAGGCCGGTGTAGGAGTATGAGGGGCTAGGACCCATTGATTGGATTGATTGGCCACCACTTGTGCAAGCAAAGTGAGAGCATCCCTAAGCTCTCCATTGGCCGATTGCTCCTTGGGTGTGCGGGCTCATCTCCCCTCGTATTAGGCATGATCTAGAATATCAAAGAACAAACATTAGAGGAGGAAACCTTACTTCAACTCTATGGCACGACTTATAATTTGAAGAAGGGAAACATTTCCTAAAACATCTCAAAGCCTCCTATTCATAGTAGTGGTGCACAACACGACCATGAATAAGACTCTAATCAACACGGTGTATTAAACTCTGAGGATTTAACAACCTAGTGCTCTGATACCACCTTTTTTACGACCCAAGCCTAGGGCCTATACGTGACTAGAGAATGGGGAACTCAAATGAACCCCAAACAAGCCTCGTAGCATATCATTACACATCCTTGATCACGGAAGCAATAGAGTACAACATGAAGTAGTAAATTGAGACAACCAAAGCTAAGGGAACACTTTCATGTCATAACATCAGGGAACAAGAGACTCAAGACTCATAGCATAGATACATAACATGTCTAATGACACCTCTACTACATAGATAAGAACAGGGGCCACGACAAGCAACCAGGTTCACCCTCATAGTCAATACATGAATAAAAGTAAGATAGTCTTAGTACAAAGCAATCATCCCTGAAATGAAGGACTCACCAACAAGCTTGAGAGACAATCGTTCTAGCCACGTGGAGGAGGATGATCAATCGGTGCATCGGTTCCTACATGGTGACATCTTGTAGGCATAGAGTATGTGTTAGTACATTTGAATATACTAAGTATGCAGGATGCAATGCAATAAGAGGTAGGCATCATAGGCAAAATGCATAATCATAAGCAATAAATAGCATACTAACAATATGGCATGTATGAATGATGCTTGAAGTAGAACCATGCATATATAGAACATAATACAAGTGTAACGAGTGACCATTCTTAGTCCAGGTCAAGGCCTACCACCCCCTTGGATAGGCGCATGAGGTACAAACCCCTTCATGAGGTTGATGGAGTACAAACCCCCCATCAAGGTTGACAGGTACCAACCCTCAATAAGGTTACTCGAGCCTACCACCATCCGAGCTAGGCGATCAAGGTACCAACCCCTCAATAGGTTAACCGAGCCTACAACCCCTGAGCTAGGCATGATCATCCCCAACACTATATAAAGATAATATCATATATATATATATATATATATATGTACACTCCTTTCATTATCAAATGCATACATTACTTTTCATCATCATTCCATCATCATTCTATCATTATTTCATCATCATATAGTCATTCAACTCATAAGACATGCATTGGACCTTCAATTTCGCAAGAACCTATAACCAGACATTTTATCAAACACTTAGAGGGTGAGTAATGCTAGTGTAAAATTATGCAATTCAAGAGTGAAAGCATGCTAGAAAAATCAGTGTAACGGCATCAATAGATACTTGGTAACACCCTCGACCAATATACATCAAAATCATTCATCCATTCTCATAATAAACCTTAGCTTCATAGCTCCAAACATAGTAAAATTGTCATAATTTCATAAACTCTAACATAGTGTGCAGTGAATTTTATAGTGAATAATATCCTATGAATAAATCAACTTTAAATAATGCAATTTTGAATAAAGAGAGCTTAGGTATCATGGGCAAAAGGAACCCATGAAGGAAACCCACATACCTTAGCTTTAGAGATGAACTTGGTGAAGATTGAAAATGGAGACTTGATGCTTGATAGGAAATACTTAGATCCAGAGAGGGTTTTGAGACTTGAGTTTAGAAGTAAAATATTTGGCTAAGTATTTGAATGAGTATTGGGGAATGTTTAGAATGATATGAGGGTGAAAAAATGGCTAAGTATAGGTATTTTCACATTTGGAAACACTTAAGCTCGAGACTTAAAAGCCTTGGACCGAAGTCAAAACTAGAACAAAAAAAATACTAGTGCGCACCCTTGGCGCGTTGCGCCAGGGGTACAAAAAGCTCATTGGAAATACTTTTTTGTAAAATTGAAATTGCTAATTATTTGCTCTTAAATTGGTGTTAGACCCATTTACCACTCAAAATGACCCCCTGAACAAGAATATGAAGTCAAATTTTTGATATCACACACGAATTTTGCGATATATATAAATTCCAATTTTGAGCACTTTCGAGGCACATTTTTGGGCACTTCTTTTGGGGTTGTTACACTTCGAATATTGGATAAAAGTTAATATTTGTAGTAGAAGGATTGTGCAACAGTCTTGGGTATCGCGTGTTGGGATTGAATTCCATAATAGGGTTAAATTGACTAAGGTGTTAGGTGGTTTAGCTGTAAAATACAGAAAGTTCCTTCGACTTTTGTCTGAATCACGCATGAAGTCTTAACTGATTCATATTGGTATGTCATAGTTGACTGAATCGTAGTTATAGTTATAAGCTTTCTTTCCTACCCATAAGTAAATTAGCCATAGATTCAATATTAGAGATCGACATATTGGAATTACATTCAATTACATATATCCCCCACATACTTTCATCCATTTGTGTTAGTTACACTATTACTATGTGAAATTAGTTATATTCTATTTTATTTGAATTAATTTTAAAATGACTAAAATTAATTAGTTCAATCAATTACATTAAGGTTTGAATTGAGTGACTCCCAATCGCTATGGTATCGACCAAACTTGTAGTAATTCGATAAATATATTGCTAATGATTGTTCATATTTCAATAAGGGTATATGTTTTAAGATAATTTAAAAGGGTACTGTTTCAAGGGATTGGACTTTGATTCTTTTGTTGAAGTGTTAGTTCGAACATGTTTTGAAACGACTCCAAAATGTGCTTGAAAACATGTCTCGGAAGTGCCTGGAATCTTGTTTTTCATATATCTAAAAATTCATTTGTTATTTTGAAAATCTAACTTCATATTCCTATTTAGGAAGTCCAAATTAGGGGGAAAAAGGTCTAACTCCAATTTTAGAGCAACCGTAGCAAAATTTGATTTTTCCAAAATTTCAATTTCCAGAGGCGATCCGTGACGGCTCCGCGATGCGCCTCTGTTGCGGAGCAGTGTTAATTTTGCCTTTTTTTTAATCTCAGTCCAATACTTTTATGTCTTGGGCCTAAGTGCTCCCAAATGTGTTTTTACTTATACTTAGTCATATTTCACCCTCATATCACCCTAAACATTCTCCAAAACACTAACCATATTATCACTCCAAAATTCAAGACTCAAAACCCTCATTCAGAACTAAAGATTTCCTTCAACCTTCAAGACTCCATTTTCAATCTTCACCAAAGAGCTTCTCCAAAGCTAAGGTATGTGGTGTTGAACCATTTGGTCCTTTCACCCATGGTCCCTAAGCCTCCTTTTAACTAGTATTGCATGATTTAAAGTTGATTTTACATGTGGGTCTTGTATATTGAGAAAATTTATGGCATAGTGATTTTAGTTCAGTGATGAAAAAATGAGCTTATGTACATGATATATATATTCTATATAATGTGTTGCATTAGACCATGCCCGATCCGGGGGTTATAGAAGCCTGGATAACTATGTAATGGGTTTGTACCTTGCCACTAGGGTGTCTAGGTGTTAATAAAATCAACCATATGAGGGATGTTGTGCCTTGACCATATGAGAGGCATGTACCTTGCCACTAGAGTGTCCAGGTGTAAATTGCATCAACCATATGAGAGGTATCGTACCTAACCATCAGGGTGTCCAGGAGTGAATGGCATCAACCATGTGAGAGGGTCATACCTCTCCACCTGGGTATCCAGGAATGAATGGCATCAACTATGTGAGGGATGTTTGACACCAAGGTGTCCAGGTGTGAATGGGATCAACCATGTAAGGGGTGTCATACTTTGCCACCAAGGTGTGCAAAAGTGAATGGTATCAACAATATAAAGGGTGTCGTACCTCACCACTAGGGTGTCCAAGTGTGAATAGCATCAACCATGTGAGGGGTGTTGTAACTTGCCACCAGGGTATCCAGGTATGAATGGCATCTCCCAACCATAGTTGGGATTCTAGCTTGGTCTATTCTTCACATATGATATCCTATATGACCATGGGTTACTTAAGCATGTTTTACCTATGCATTGATCATACATATCATATTATTATATCTTTCTTATTGTCTATTATTATGCATGTTAATTATGAAGCTTATCTCTTGTTGTATTGCATCCCACATACTTAGTACATTCAAATGTATTAACGCATACTCTATGCCTATATGATATTACCATGTAGGAATCGAAGCTGCTATTGATTCTTCTTGTGCCTAGACGGATTGTCCAAGTTAGCCTTTGGTGAGTCCTCCATTCCAGGAATAATGATGATTCGCTTGTAATATATTCTAAGACTATCTTTCTTTTATGTATGTAATAACTATGAGGGTGAGCTCGGTTGCTTCTCTTGGCCCCCGCTCTTATCTATGTAGTAGAGGTGTTGTTGGACATGTTATGTATTATGGGTGAGCTCGGTTGCTTCTCTTGGCCCCCGCTCTTATTTATGTAGTAGAGGTGTTGTTAGACAAGTTATGCATTACGTTTGAGCTTTAACTAATTTATGTTATTTTAATATTAAACTCGCTCTTTCTCCCTTAGTCTCATTTCCCCTTGTTCATGTTTCTTATGATGTTTTATATTGCTTCCACAACCAAGAATGTGTAATGATATGCTATGAGGCTTGTTTGGGGTTCCTTCGGGTTCCCCATTCGCCTATCACGTTTAGGCCCTAGGCTTGGGTCGTGAAAAAGATGGTATCAGAGCACTAGGTTGATAGATCCTCGGAGTCCAACACTCCACATCGATTAGAGTCTTATTCATAGTTGTGTTGTGCACCACAACTATGAGTAGGAGGCTGTGAGACGTTTTAGGATATGTTGTCCTTCTTCATGGTCTATGTCGTGCTTTAGAAGCAAGATAGGGCTTTTCTCCTCTAACAAATGTTCTTTGCACTTTAAGTTGATCATGCCACTTCAAAGAGGAAGGCGAAGAAAGGTAAGTAGAAGGTTTTGATCTTGATGGATTCAAGTTTCACTATTTCTTCTCTATTCTTTTAGCTGATGGTGGGGCTTCTTGTGTGCCCAAGTGGTTGTGTGAATCTTTGGTGTCTATTCTCTTGGTTGGGTATATTATTGCTAGAATGTTCATAGGTGTTGATCCGGATTTGTATTGCATTAGGTCTTACTTTGTGGCTTGTTGGGTTTGATGTGGTGGATGTTATTTTAAATTTTGGAATAGTGTCCTTTGGTTTGACTAGTACACTGACTATACCTATAAGTCTCATGAGTAAGATCTCTAGTCCTTGCCCTAATAGGTTTATGGTGGTTTTGGTGATTATAATGTGGTTCTTTCCCCAATAAGGTAGTGCATGTGAATTATTTGAGGGTAGTATTACAAGTTTAAGGAAGAAGGTTGGGTGCTAGTAGGAGAGATGGGAATTTTGGTGGTAAGAGGTTGCCTTCCTAGGTTGTGTGGTGCCCAGTGATGGTATTAAGGTGGACTTTAGAAAGATAAAGGTGATTAGGTGTTAGCCTAGACCTTGACTTCCTTTTGTATTAGGAGCCTCTTGGGTTTAGTTAGCAATTATCGGAGTTCGTGAGTAGGTTATGTTCTATTGTTACTCCTATGACTTAGTTGACCTAAGTAACGCCATGTGGTGATCGACATTTTGAGTAGACTGATTTGATAGGTCTGAGAGTTGCTATTTCTTGTGTTATTCCTTAGTGCTAGTAGGATTCATATGTGTGAGGGTTGATCATTGATCCCTTCCAATCAAGCAGGCCCGAAATTATTTTCAAGAAAACCTATATGAATTTGACTTATTTTAATTTGGGATTTGACTTATGATTCCTAAAATTCTATTGAGGCATGGTTAGTGTTTATTTGATGATTTTAATGTGATTTAAGCCATTATGTGAGGATATACTTTTGGTTTATGAAGTTATAAGTATGCATATTTCCCTTTTGAAATCATTTATGCATGAGAGATTACACTATAGATTTAAATATGGAATTAATTATGTCTTCACTTCAACTTCATATTATAAATGTTGACTTTAAATGGAGTCTTACTTACCCATATCATTTCCTCATTGTTTATAGCATATGCATTCCTGTACATGGATTATTTTGAAACAAAGTATGTTATGGGTATGCCCAATTTCATTTTATAGTGTGATTTTGATAAAAGGTTGGTTATGACAATATTGTGATCACATATATGTCTTTGATTTTGGCTCTTTAAGCATTTTGGGTGTTTGCATCATTTTGTATATGAATGGGCTATTCTTATGCATGAGTATTATGACTATGAAATTATGATTTTGGCATTTGAACCTAAGTATGAATTATTATAAATGGTGTTTGGCTTTTAAGCTCAATTGTGCATTGAAATGATTTGGAAAAAAAATGACTATTACCTCTTTAAATGTATATACATACATATTATAAGTATTCTTGTGCAATGATGGCTTAGCTTGATGGGTTGGAGATTTTGGGGTGGTTGGACTACTTGCATAGCATGATTTCAATGAGTGTAGAACCCATAAGGTTGTAATATGATGGTTAAGGATGGTCGATCTATTTAGCTAACTACGATAGGTTAGTCACTTCTCTAAGGTTGATTTGAGGTTCGGGTTTTGTTCTCAAGTGTGGAGGAGGGTAGGTAATATCCCTAAGTGCCCTTTTGAACTAGGGATGAGCATTTTGATTATTAGTGGAGTTGTTAAGTGGGCTTGTACACCGATTGTGTCTATTGGGTTTCATGAATAGGGTCTTAAAACCCTACCTTGATATATTTGTGGTGATCTCTAGTGATGAGGTATTGATTTTGCTTAGAGCTTGTAAATCATGTAGCATTGGAAGTCTTGAGAGATGAGAGGTTGTTTGCTAATTATGATAGTTGTAAGTTGCGGGTAACAAGAAAGTGGTTAGAACTCCTTAAGGATTATCATATGAGTGTGCATTAAGTTCCCCGTTAAGGCTAGTGATGTGGTTGACGCTCGAAGTAGGGTGCCTATGGGTAGCCTAGCATTGTGGTAATGATGATAAGGAGATAACTAGTGGGATCGCTCAGTTGGCTAGATTGGAAGTTAGGTTGAGGGAAGATGAGAATGGTAGTGTAGTGTTTTTGGTGGTTCCAAATCTTCTTTGGTTGAGGAGGTCTAGTTTCAGCAAGGTCTTGATTCCGCCTTATTAGAGTTGGAAGCTTTGGGTGAAAAAAAAAGACGATAGAGTGGAGGTCGTCTCCCAAGAAGGAGATGATGGCTATGGTACCAAATGGGTTAGGTAAATTTAAGGTTGACACTTGAGTTGAGGATTATGATTCCTTATAGAGTGTAGAGAGAGGTTGGTAAGGTTGCATAAGTTTGGGGATTTGCCTATGGATGTAGATATGGTTCGCCCGGTCCTTCATGGTTCTAGGTGGATGGGATGTGTTAGTGACTCTAGTGTGATAGAACTCTTTGAAATTGTGAGTAAGGTGGAGGATAAGTTGGCTTGGAAGGAGACCCCGGTGGAGCTATTGGATGGATAAGTGGAGAGGTTGATTAATGGGGATATGGTGTTCATTAAGGCCCTTTGGAAGAGTCGTCTATTCATGTGTGTTTCTCGGGGAGCTGGTGTAGGCATGGAGAAGCAATACCCATATCTCTTTCATTCTATTCAAGCTTATGATGACATGTCTAGTCGTATGTGTCTTTCGGGAGGCTGAAGCGGGAATGGAGGAGCAATATCCATACTTCTTTAATTCTATTCAAGCTTATGATGACATTTCAAGTCCTTTCTATGATTCCAAGTCTTATGTTTCAGCCCCTATGTCATTCATATGCATTCATGTTTAAGTTGACAAGTTTAAGATGATTTTACACTTATGCAAAGGTTTCAAAAATGGTATGTTAAAGTGTATTATTGCATTCTTGTTAGAGCTAATCTCTTTATGATTAATCTTCTCTTGTATGTTTCTTTGACATTCGAGGACGAATGTTCCCAAGGGGAAGATATTGAAACGACCCCAAAAAGTGCCCGAAAACGTGCCTCGAAAGTGCCCGGAATCTTGTTTTCCATATATCTAAAAATCCACTTGTTATTTTGAAAATTTGACTTCATATTCTTGTTCAGGGGGTACAAATTAGGGGGAAAAGGGTCTAACCCTAATTTTAGAGCAATCGTAGCAAAATTTGATTTTTTCAAAATTTTAATTTCCAGAGGTGATCCACGACGGCTCCGCGACGTGCCTCCATCGTGGAGCAGTTTTAATTTTGCCCAATTTTGTTGTCTCAGTCCAACACTTTTAAGTCTTGGGCCTAAGTGTTTCCAAACGTGATTTTACCTATACTTAGTCATATTTCACCTTCATATCACCCTAAACATTCCCCAATACTCCCCAAAACACTTAATCATATTTTCACTCCAAAATTAAAGACTCATAATTCTCATCCAGAACTAAATATTTCCTTCAAACTTCAAGCCTCCATTTTCAATCTTCACCAAAGAACTTCTGCAAAGCTAAGGTATGTGGTGTTGAACAATTGGGTCCTTTCACCCTTGGTGCCTAAGCCTCCTTTCTACTAATATTGCATGATTTAAAGTTGATTTTACATGTAGGTCTTATTTATTGACAAATTTACTGCACAGTGATTTTAGTTCATGAAAGTATGGTTGTTTACAAAGCATGAGATATAATATGAATGATGTTATGATGAAAAAATGAGCTTATGTACATGATATATATGTTCTACATAATGTGTTACATTAGACCATGCCCGATCCGGGGGTTATAGAAGCCTGGATAACTATGTAATGGGTTTGTACCTTGCCACTAGGGTGTCTAGGTGTTAATAAAATCAACCATATGAGGGATGTTGTGCCTTGCCACTAGGGTGTCTAGGTGTCCACCACTGGGTCCAGGTGTGAATGGTATCAACCATGTGAGAGGTATATACCTTGCCACCAAGGTGTCCAGGTGTGAATGGCATCAACCATGTGAGGGGTGTCGTCCTCGCTACCAGGGTGTCTTCGTATGAATGGAATCAACCATGTGAGGGGTGTCGTACCTCGCCGCCAGAGCTTCCAGGTGTGAATGGCATCAACCATGTGAGGGGTGTCGTCCTCGCTACCAGGGTGTCTTCGTATGAATGGAATCAACCATGTGAGGGGTGTCGTACCTCGCCGCCAGAGTTTCCAGGTGTGAATGGCATCAACCATGTGAGAGGTGTTGTAACTTGCCACCAGGGTGTCCAGGTGTGAATGGCATCTCCCAACCATAGTTGGATTCTAGTTTGGTCTATTCTTCACATATGATATCCTATATGAGCATGGGTTACTTAAGCATGTTTTACCTATGCATTGATCATATATGTCATATTGCTATATCATGCCTATTGTCTATTGTTATGCATGTTGATTATGAAGCTTATCTCTTGTTGCATTGCATCCCACATACTTAGTACATTCAAAAGTACTAATGCATACTTTATGCCTATATAATGCTACCATGTAGGAACCGGAGCTCCTATTGATTCTTCTTGTGGCTAGGCGGATCGTTCACGTTAGCCTTTGGTGATTCCTCCATTCCGGGGACAATAACTATTCTCTTATAATAAGTTCTAAGACTATCTTTCTTTTATGTATGTAATAACTATGAGAGTGAGCCCGATTGCTTGTCTTAGCCCCCGCTCTTATATATATAGTAGAGGTATTGTTGGACATGTTATGTATTATGTTTGAGCTTTAACTCACTTATGATATTCAAGCTATTTAAGTATAAATCTCTCTCTCTTCCTTAGTCCCAATTCCCCTTATTCATGTTTCTTATGATGTTTTATATTGCTTTCGCGACCAAGGATGTGTAATGATATGTTATAAGGCTTGTTTGGGGTTCCTTCGGCTTCCCCATTCGCCAGTCATGTCTAGGCCCTAGGCTTGGGTCGGGACATTGCCACTGTTAACCCTGACAATGAGGCTTGTTTGGGGTTCTGTCAGGTTTCCCATTAGTCGGTCATGTCTAGGCCTTAGGCTTAGGTCATGACATGTTTTTAGTTGTTGTTCCTTATACTTTTTCTATTTTGTGTTCTTGGTGATTTTTTCAGCTGAAAATTTGAGTGAGCAAGGTGATATTGCAAGCCATTATAGGATGATGGATGATAGTTATCAAAATAGAGAGCCACAAGCTATGAATATATGTAAGACTGGCACAATCTGCCTACCTTCATTGAGAGGTAATTCTAATTTCCACATTAAGAGTTGGATGCTTCAACTTCTACAAATGAAGGGTTGGAGAGTCAGCTCACGAAGACCCTCATGAGCACTTGCAAAACTTTGTAGATGTGGTTAAGTTGTTTACCTTCCATGGCATCACATAGGAGGCCATAAGGCTACGATTATTCCTTTTTTCACTTATTAGTGAGGCATTTCATTGGTTGGTAGAACTCCCTCGTGACCCAATTACCTATTGGGATGAGTCCGTTGATGCATTCCTTGAGAGATTCTTTCTAGTATTCAAAATGCTCTAAGATCGTGATGAGATTATGTATTATAGGAGTTGAGATGATGAGCCTTTACATGAGACTTGGCTCTAGTTCCAAAAGACTATGTTCTCTAGATCATGACCTCCCTGACAAAGTGTTATTGCAAATATTCTATTGAAGCCTTAATAATTCTAACAAAGTGGTTGCCGATCAACTTCTTGTTGGTGGTATTATGAGGCAATCTTCTGTGGTGGCTTTGGTTTTGTTAGATCAAATGGAAAAGACCAATCGAGCATAGCATACTTGGGAAGATAAGGCCATCTCCACTTTGTCAGTTGTGACTAAAGAAATGATCCAAAAAGACCAAGAGTGTGATAAGAAGACTAGAATGATAATGGAGTTGGACCTTATTACAAAGAATGTTATGGGAGCTCCTCCGAGAGGTAGCCATAAGAATGTTGATGTAGTAGGTATTGTGGTGAATGATCCACAATAACAGGACTCACCATGACTCGTAGTCTCACCATGACTCGTATAACAGGACTCGTAGCAAGAATCAGAGAGCCAAAATGTTGGACCAAAACCTGAAGGCTAAAACTATGAAAAGAACATACTAGTCATAACTTAAGCAACGACTCGTACCTATAGGTCATACCAGTTTAGTCCAAGAAGCTAAGACCTGGATACGAGACCCCAACTACGACTCGTAGGATGACCTACGAGTCATACCTACGAGACTTATCAGCTGCCAGCTGTCTTTTTTGTGTAACTTCTAGGGTTATTTTGTAAATACTATATATAGTTTAAGTTAGGGTTTTAGAATGCACATTTTTGTTGGTTTTGCCTTAGCCATGAGTAGCTAAGCACGCACAACTTAGGGTTGTGGGAACCATAGGTAGTTGACTTGAGATGACCTAGGTTTACTGCATCTCTATGATTGGGGTTTTAAATGTATTATCTATTTTCCTTTATTATGTTTGTTGTTTGGCGGTGGCCAATACCAAACCCTGCTTACTATGACGAGCCTGACCAAGGTAGTGATGAATAGGAAAAAGGAAGTAGATGACAGAATTTGATCGATGTTTTCTTGTCTAATCAACCAAACCTGACAAAGGGGAGGTTGACTGGGACAATTGGTAACAGTTAGTTGGCACACCATGGTTGCTGACCAAGCGCCATGGTGAAATTCGACCTTCACCTTCATAAGAAGGCTGGAAGAACCTAAGTTACTGTCTTGCATATGACTTTTCAATTGTAGTTATGTTACCTAGGGTAATTGAGTCAACAAACCATCAGGAACACAATTCCCAAGTTGCCCCTAAAATTGAGTGTTTTCCCGCGTAGTAGTATAGTCATAATTTACTTTTGTTTTTGAATCACAACCCCTCCCCCCATTTAGAGATTTTAGTTATTGATGCTTGAATGGTTAGTAGTGAGATCTTGTAGTAAAGCCCCATATTCCTTATGGGTTCAACCCTAACCTTCGGTTAGGTTAATTGTTGACAGCGACCGCTTTCTTATAGGAGCGTGAACATCAGATGTCAAAATTATGGCGTTGTTGCGGGGAAATACAGCTAGGTTTTGATTTGATTTCACTATTAGTTAGTTCTAGTGTTGATTTCTAGAATCTCTTGTATTTTACTTTTACTTTTGTTTTTGTTTGATTTTATTTGTAGGGTGTACTAGGTTGTATGCCCAACACCAGGAGCCAAGGCAATCCCTTAGCTCCACTCAATTTGGAGATCCATCGATTACTAAGAAGAATGGATCACGTGAATGAGGATATCGAGGTTGAGGAGGAAGTGAATACGAATGTGGATATGGGTAGAGCGGAGAATCCACAACAAAGGGGTAACAAGCTACAACTTAGGGACTTCAATGAAAACGCTTATGGATGGAATCAATATCGATTGAACCCTATGGCTATGGATGTTACTGGTGCCATAGTACTACCTCCTTTACCGGCAGATACTAAGTTCACTGTATCAGGTGGATTGGTCCAAATGCTCCAAAACTGCAGACTATTCATAGGGCTACCTTCAGAGGATCCCCACGCTCATCTCCAAAATAAGGTATCTATTTGTAAGACTGTCATGGAGACACAAAATCTTTCTCCTAATATTGTGGGTCTAAGAGTATTTCCACTGTCATTGACTGGAAATGCGGCTGTATGGTTATTCAAGCTTCCTCCGGGCACTATTACAAGTTAGGTTGAGCTTCAGAGAGTATTCCTTGAAAGATATTTTCCAAGATCTAAAAAGTTTAAGCTCAAGGACCAAATAGACAATTTTGAGCAAGTGTTGGGTGACTTTATTAGCACAACAAGGGAGAGGTTCACCAAATGCTTGAGGATGGTCCCTGATTACAAGATTGTTGATGATGCCTTAGTTGTGATTTTCTATCGGGCACTTGATGAGAATAGTCAATCTTGCGCCGACACAATCATGGGAGGCATCTTCCTAGACTAACCTTTTGCATTGATAGCCGCAAAGTTGGAGCAAGTGGTCAAAACAAGTAGAGCATGGGGTCAATGAGAGCGAGGTGCAATGAAACCTTCTTGTGCGGTTAACACCAATAGTGAGCAAGCAAAGGTGAACGAAGAGATCATGGAACAACTTGGTTAACTTCGCATAATTATGGACTTGGTTCTAAAGCAAACTCAAGCAAGTGTCAAAGCAGTCACCCACCAACCTCCGAAGGCTCCTATCTATGACGATCCATTCTTTGATGAGGATGCAAGTTTTGTAAGCAACCAAGCGGCCGGTTTCCGGAACAACCCCCAAGGGTCCAATTCGGACTATTGAAGGCAAGGGTCTGGGAATCAAGGTCGAAACTTCAACCGTGATGGGATGTATAAAGACAACTAGGGCAAATACTATGAGAGAGAGTGCTAGATGCCAAATGGGGAAGAAGAGAGGGCTACAGGAATGGTCCTTATGTGCCACCTCACAATCGTGATGCCAGATCAAGTAACTCCACAATAGAAGAAATGTTCGAAAAGTTGATGAAGAGATCCGACCCCCAAGATGAGACATTAAAAGGAATGAAAGCAGATATTTCAAGTATTAACCAAAAAGTAGAGTCTTACTCGGTGATGATTAAGAAACTTGAACATCAATTTGGACAAGTTTCCTTACGGTGAAACCAATACCAAAAGGGTATATTACCGAGCAATATGGTTCAAAATCCTAAAAATGAAGGGCATCGCATGGGGATTTGACTAGGAGTTGCAAGAGCACCATAGATCGCCCTATGCCGGTAATTGTGGATCACGTTGGTGAGAAGGGTCTTCGTGATGAAGTCATCGTTGAGGGAGAAGATCCAAAGGTCATTAGGATGCAACAAGAAGAGGCAAGGGAGCATGAGAAATGGAAATCAATTCCCAAACCTCCTCTTCCTTTCCCTTAAAGGCTTAAGAAAAAGGAAGAGAAGGGTAAATACAAACACTTTCTCTCGATGTTGAAGCAACTCTCCATAACATTCCCTTTTAAAGGCCTTGGAGAAAATGCCCGGGTATGCCAAGTACATGAAGGATTTGGTGACCAAGAAGCACACTTTGAGTCAAGAGTTCTCACAAGAACTCTAAAAAAGTAGTGCAATTATAACGAAATGCTTTGTGCAAAAATGAGAGGACGCCGGTGCATTCACCATCCCTTGCACCATTGGTGATGTTGAGTTCGCAAGACCATTGTGTGACTTAAGAGCAAGCATCAATCTAATGCCTCTTGCTATATTCAAAAAGCTTGGCCTTGGTACTCCTACCCCTACAAGAATGAGATTGCTTATGGAAGATTGAACCATTAAAAAGCCGGAGGGAATCCTTTTGGATGTGCCTGTTAAAGTTGATAATTCATCTTTCCCGCGGATTTTGTGATCCTTGACTGCGAAGTTAATTTTGAGGTGCCCGTCATCTTGGGGAGACCAATTCTGGCCACTGGGAGAGCCCTAGTGGATATCTAGTCTGGAAGGCCGTCTTAAGAATATCACACTCCCTCACCCTCACTTGATGATACCCAGACCGAAGATCAATCTTAGAGAAGTAGCTAGCCCGCTGCAATTGGTCAAACAAATCATCAATTCTTCGAAGAGGATATCTATTCTTCATAATAACTCTACTGAGTTGCCGGTAATCAATGCACATTCTAAGTGACACATCCTTCTTTTTCGCAAACAACAGTGGAGCACCCCAAGGTGATTGACTAGGTCTAATAAATCCTTTTTTCCAACAAATCTTTCAATTGCTCATTTAACTCCTTCAACTCTGTGGGGGCCATACATTAAGGGGGAATAGAGATAGGTTGAGTATTGGGAAGGCGATCTATGCCAAAATCTATCTCACTTTTGGGAGGGACACCGGAAGGTCATTGAGGAAGACATCAAGAAACTTGTTTACAACGGGGACTGACTCAATGGAAGGGACTTTGTACTCCACATCTTTAACCATCACAAGATGATACAAATATCCCCTAGAAATCAACTTATGGGCTTTAATGCATGAAATGAATCTACCCTTGACCACAATATCTTGACTTTCCCACTCAAGGAAGGATTCATTAGGAAATTGAAACTTTACCCTATGGGTACCTTGATATGACTCATGCAACAACTCGAGGACAACATGGAACTTTTTAGCAACAAAAGGGGTAACAAAGGAAAGAGTGGCACTTGATTCAATCAAAGCATACACATCAAAGTCAAAGATTTTCAACATACTGGTAACAACATTGGGGACCTCACCAACCCCTTGCCTCCCATGTAGTGTATAAAACTAGTTGTGCCTTGTGGCACCACCTTGTAGACCATTTTTACCCAATGGGACCGCATTTGTGCCCCGACCCATGTAGTGTATAAAACTGGTTGTGCCTTGGGGTGCCACCTTGAAGACCACCTCTATCCAATGGAATCGTATTTGCACCCTAGCCCTTGCCACGATTTCTTGGACAATCTACCTTCTTGTGACCAAGCTCCCCACATTCATAGCAAGCATTAGAACCCTTCAAACATGGGCCCTTATGACCCCCTTCACATTTAAAACATACATCAATAGGAGCCATAATACCAATACCTTGAGGACTAGGGAGGTTATTGGTAAAGCCCCTATTAGTAGCACGGAGAGACCCTTGGCCTTGACGGATTCGGCCACCCCTTTGGAACTTACCCCCAAGACGGGCCCTCTTGGTTTTACGCCCCCTTCTCTTTCTCAATTTTTCTTCCTCTATTTTCTAGGCATAGGCCATCAATCAAGACAAGTTCATGTCACTAATTAGCATAGCAGATTGGCATTCTTTACTTACCAAGTTAGAGACCCCCATTCCAAACTTGTTCATCCTAGACCTAGGATCGGCCACCAAATGAGGACCATACTTTGAAAGTTGATTAAACTTGAGGGCATACTCCCTCACACTCATAGCACCTTGTTTCAAGTTTATAAACTCCACCAACTTAGCTTTTCTAAGCTCAAGAGGGAAAAACTGATTAAGGAAAGCCAATTTGAACTCCTCCCAAAGCACAACATTACCAACCCCGTTCTCACCTTTTCATTGATCATACCATATTTGCTACCCCTTTGAGTTGGTAAGCTGCAAACTCCGCCTTTTCATCCGGCCCAACACCTATGATATTCAAGATTTTATAGACCTCATCAATAAACTCTTGTGGGTCTTCATCCACCTTTGACCCATAGAAAACCAAAGGATTCAACCTCATGAAGTCTCTTACCCTAGCTCCCGAGGTAGTAGTATGAGGGGCTTAGGCCCATTAATTGACTCAATTGGCCACAACTTGGGCAAGCATAGTGAGAGCATCTCGGAGCTCACCATGGTTAGGTTACTCCTCGGGAGTTTGGGCCTTTCATCCTTGAGTGTTTGGCATGATCTAGCATAGCAAAGAACAATTGTTAGAGGAAAAACTTTCCATAACTTTATAGCATGACTTAGAACATGAAGAAGGGAAATACTTTCTAAAACATCTCATAGCCTCCTATTCATACTCATGGCATGCTTCACAACCATGAATAGGACTCTAATTGACGGGGTGTGTTGGACTTTGAGTATCTATCAACCTAGTGCTCTAAGACCAAGTTTGTCATAACTCAAGCCTAGGGCCTAGATGTGACACAACTCAAGGGGAACCCAAAAGGATCCCAAGCAAGCCTTTTAGAATATCATTACACGTCCTTGGTCGTGGAAGCAATAGATACAACATAAAAGAATAAGAATAGGGGCAACGGGACTAGGGGAAAGCTTGCACAACATCATAATCAAGAGATAAAAGACACACTCATATCTTAGACATCGAGAATAATAGAGTCAAGGCTCTTAGCATAGATACAGCAACATCATAATCAAGAGACAAAAGACAAGCTCGTATCATGAACATCAAGAACAATAGAGTCAAGGCTCTTAGCGTAGATAAAAACTTCTATACTTAGATAAAAACAGGGCCAAGACAAGTAACCGGGCTTACCCTCATGGTCAAAATAGACAATAAAGAAGAATATCTCAATACATAATAGGAGACTAATAGACTAAGGTCCCCGAAGTGGAGGACTCACCAACTAGCTTGTATAGCACCGAAGTAGCCATGTGGAGGAGGAGGATGATCAATTTGGCCACTGGTTCCTACATGGTGACATCATGTAGGCATAGTGTATGAGTTAGTATATTTGAATGTACTAAGTATGTAGGATGCAATGTAAACAAGAACTGAGCATCATAATCAAAATGCATAACAATAGGCAATAGACATACTTATAACAATATCACATGTATGATCAATGCATCAATAAAACATGCTTAAGTAATTCATGCTCATATAGAATATCTTATGTGTAGAAGAAACCAAGCTAGATTTCCAACCCCTTGGTAGTTTAGTGATGATAGCACCATCACCCTAGTGTGTGAGGTACAAACCCTTCATCAAGGTTAGTGATGATATCACCCATCACCCTAATGTGTGAGGTACAAACTTCTCATCAAGGTTAGTGACGATAGCACCCATCACCCTAGTGCTTGAGATGTTGACCCCTCAACTAGGTCACCCGGATCGGGCATGGTCTAATGCAACACTTTATATAGAATAAATCATATATATAAGCTCATTTCATCATCTTATAATCAATCATATCATATCTCATTCTTTGGACATACAACTCCTCAATATACATAAGCTCATTTTATCATCATATCATATCTCATGCTTTGGACCTTCAACTTCTCAAGAAAGCACATCCGAACATTATATTAAACACTTAAAGGGTATGTAATGCTAGTATAAAACCATGAAATATAGAGATGAAATCATGCAAGAAAATCCATTGCAAAACCATCGATCCACACCATGTAACACCCTCTAGAAATATACTTCAAAACTCCTTATCAAAAATTACAATAGATCAAAGATTTATAACTCAAAATATAGCAAAACAGTCACAACTTTACATAGCTTTAACATAGTGTGCAGTGAATTTTATAATAATCAAGACCCATTTGTAAATAAACTTCAAATCATGCAATTTAGGTAAAAGGATACTTGGGTATCATGGGTGAAAGGAACTCATGAAAGAAACTCACATACCTTAGCTTAGGGATGAACTTGGTGAAGATTGGAGATGGAGACTTGAAGCTTGAAGAAGAACCTTGAAGGAGAACCTTAGCTTGGGATGAGGGTTTGGGACCTGAGTTTAGGGAGTGAAAATATGACTAAGTGTTTAAGTGAGTATTAAGAAATGTTTAGGATGATATAAGGGTGAAATTTGGCTAAGTATAGGTAAAAACACATTTGGGAACATTTAGGCCTAAGAATTAGAAATGTTAAACTAAGCTAAAAAAACAATCCCCAAATGTACTGGGGCATGTCGCGAGGGCAACGCGGATACCCCATTGGAATTTGCGTTCTTGGAATTTCATAATTGCTAATCTTTCGCTCTTAAATGGGGGTTAGACCCTTTTTCACCTAATTTTGACCCCCTAAAAAGAATATGAAGTCAGATTTTTGAAATAGCAAATGGATTTTGAGATATATAGAATTTAAAATTTCGAGCACTCCGAGACACATTTTTGGGCACTTTTCGGGGTCATTTCAATTTGACATTTTGGAAAAATAAAATTCTAATACAGTTGCTCTTAAATTAGAGTTAGAGACATTTTCCACTCAATTTGACCCCTTGATAAAGAATATGAAGTCAAATTTTTTATATCACGCATGAATGTTGAGATATATGGAAATTAAGATTACGGGCACTTTCAAGGCATAAATTTGGGCACTTTTTGGGGTTGTTTCAACAATACCTTCTCAAATATAATCTAACTATCAAATAGTAGATAAAGGAAGTCTTTGATTCCTACATGTTTAGGTCATGTAGGCAAAAATTATGTGTTAGTACATTTGAATGTACTAAGTATGCGAACATACAATGCATATGACTTATCAAACATGCATTCAATGTTTGATGACAAGGGCACATAATATACAAAGAGATACATAACCAAAGAAGAGAAGTATAAAAATATGCCATAAAGTCAATGATGAATGAAATATAATAATGCTCATATGTAGTGGAAATTTGACCTCAACCAACATTAGTAAGACCAAGTGAGTTATTACTTGGAATCCCAATGAAATTCCCTCACTAGTAAGGAGGTGATTTACTTGCAAAAGGTAAACCATACCTCACCTTATAAGAATTCCTATTTTGGAGAAGCAACTTTCCTTATGGGCACCCCTATTTCTAATAGGTTTTTACATTATATCATATCATTCTTCTCCTTACGGGCATCCCTATTTCAGAGTATTAACCTTCCTTACAAGTATCCCCATTTCAGATATGATTTTCATATACATATACCTATGATTGGCACATAGTTCAAGGAAAAGGAGACGACCTTGAGGATAGCTCAACATTCATGCGTGAATAATTATATATATACATCGGTGCTAAGTCAAAACATCCCATATGAATACTTATATATATACATGCTTCAAGAGGCAATAGTCATTTCAAATTCTTTTAATGCACATCAAATTCTTTTAATGCACATCAAATTGTTTTAATGCACATTTAAGTTCAATAGTCAACCATGTTTCTCATACATTCATATTTGGGAACAAAAGCCAAGTCATAACTCATAATCATGATACTCATGCATAAGAATAGCTCATTTACATATACAAGATAGTGCAAGCACCAAAAATGCTCAAAGAGTCATAGCAATAGACATTTATGTGATCACATTCTTGTCATAACAATTTGTCTTATCAAAATCATATACATAAATATAATTGGGCTTAACCCACTTCATAATTTTCATAAAACCATAGTCATGTATGCATATGCCATAAATGAGGTAAGAATAGCATTGGCATTATAAAATTCAAACTTAAATCAGCAATACATTATGAAATTCAAGTAATTACATAAGTAAAATTCATATTTAAATCATAATGTAGATTACCCATGCACAAGTCAAGCATTAAAGGGGACATGCACATTCATAACTTTAATGTAATTCATCATATTAGGGCTTAAATCACTTAAAATCATTAAATAAACATATCACGTAGATCAATTGAATTAAATAAATCATAATATTGAAAACCCATATTTAAAGTAAGTTGAAATTCATGAAAATTACTTTAAAAGAGTTTAGGTCTTCTTGTTTGAAAGGGACCAAGAATCAAACCCACATACCTTAGCTAATAAAGAAGTTTCAAGAAGAAATTTGAAGAATGAGCCTTCCCTTGATTCCCAAGCTTAGATTCATTTGATAGAGTTCTTAAGAGTGACTTGAGAGAATTTTAATGTGAGGAATGAATTTGAACAAGAGGAATAGAGTTTAGGTTATTCTAAGGTCTTAAGATAGCATCGAAAGTCATAAAAGACCCTTAGGAGAAGCCAAAATTACAAAAAAACATTAATTAAGAAAAATAACATGCCTTGCCAGGGGTCCCGTGAGGAGGTCCCACGGTCCATACAAGGATTCACAGACCGTGAAACCCTCCCATAATACCACACTTAGCCAAATCTCAGAAAATACTACACAAATGGGCTTTACAAAAATGGGCATAACTTGTTGATCCAAACTAAGAATGAAGTAAAACTGAATGCGTTGGAAATCTAATTCAAAGAGCTTCAATATAATAGGTTCTAAGCCACTTAGTTCATTTTTAGATAAGAAATATGACCTTTTAAATTTGACCATGGTAAGGTTCTTGTGAAAAGCTTAACCAATGAAATTCCCTTGAACTTGGCTTGATGTAGGAGACCCATGATGTCCCTAAACAATATAATTAAGCTTGAATTGAAGGCTTGAAAGTGAGCTTAGCTTGAGCTTGAAAATCACACACTTAGAAAAATTCGATGAAAGTACCCAACGGTTGGTCTCACGGTCCATACCAAGCTTTATGGACCGTGTGCTCCTCCGTACCACTTCCCTTAGAGAATTCATCCTGACAAAGTTCTGAGATAGTGATCCAATACTTAAAAAGTTTTCACTCTGGAGGCCATACGAGGAGATATATAGGCCGTACCACCCAATACTGTAATGACCCCAAAAAGCAAACAAAAATGTGTCTTGAAAGTATCCAAAATTGTCATTTCCATATATCTAAAAACCCATTTGTTATTTAAAAAATCTGACTTCATATTCTTGTTCAGGGGGTAAAAATTAGGGGGGAAAGGGTCTAACCCCAATTTTAGAGCGATCGATTCACAATTTCAAAATTCCAAGTGACGAATTCCAGAATGAAATTCGCATCTGGGGTGTGATGCACCCCAGTATTATTTTGGTTCAATTTTTATTTTTCAGTCCAAGACTTTTATGGCTTGGATCTAAGCCTTTCCACATGAGAAAACACTTATACTTAGCCTTATTTCACCCTCATATCATCCTAAACATTTCTCATACTCACTCAAACACTTAGTCATATTTTCACTCCCCAAACTCAAGTCTCAAACCCTCATCCCAAGCTAAGGATCTCCTTCAAGGTTCTTCTTCAAGCTTCAAGTCTCTATCTCTAATCCTCACCAAGTTCATCTCTAAGCTAGGTATAAGGTGTTGAACCATTGGGTTCTTTCACCCATAGTGACTAAGCCTCATTTTAACTAATATTGCATGATTTAAAATTGATTTTACATGTGGGTCTTGTATATTAAAAAATTTACTACACAGTGATTTTATTTCATGAAAGTATGGTTGTTTCAGCATGTTTTGAGCTCTAAATTTTGGATCTAATGTTGGAATTAATGAGAGGTTTTGATGTGAATGTCTTGGGGGTGTTACAAGGTATTTATTGATGGTTTTACAACATATTTTCTTATATGATTTCATCTCTAAATTGCATGGTCTTTTACCCTGCCCCCCAAGTGTTTAATAAAATGTCGGGTTAGGGTTTATTATGGAATTGAAGGTCCAAAGCATGAGATATGATATGATTGATGTTATAATGATGAAATGGGCTTATTTATATGATGTATTCTATATAAAGTGTTTTATTAGACCATGCCCAATCTAGGGGACTAAGAATCCAGACAATCGAGGTAGGGGTTTGTGCTCATCAACTGAGGTGGGTTTGTACTTATCAACTGAGGTGGGTGTTTATACTCATCAAACCATGTGAGGGGTTTATACTTCACCACCAGGGCGATAAGGTGTGATTATCATCAACCATATGAGGATATTGTACCACACCACCAGGGTGATGGGGTGAGATCATTATCAACCGACCAAGTGGTTTATACTTTGGAAATCTAGTTGGTCTATTCTTCACTAATGATATCCTATATGAATATGAGTTACTTAGCATGTTTTACATATGCATTGATCATACATGTCATATTGTTACATTATGCATATTGCCTATTCTTATGTATTTTGTTTATGATATCTATCTTTTGTTGCATTGCATCCTACATACTTAGTATATTCAAATGTACTAATGCATACTCTTGCCTACATGATATCATCATGTAGGAACCGGAGCCCAAGTTGACCATCGACCTCCACGTGGCTAGTACGGTGCTATTCAAGCTAGTTGGTGAGTCCTCCATTCGGGGACCTTAGTCTTTGATTTTGTTGCTTTGTATTAAGACACTCTACTTTATGTTCTAATTGACTATAAGGGTGAGCTCGGTTACTTTGTGTTGGCCCCTGCTCTTATTTATGTATTTAGAGGTATTTATTGGACAAGTTATGTATCTATGGTATGAGCTTCGACTCCTTGTCTCTTGATGATGTTATTTTGCAAGCTATCCTTTAGCCTCTTTGCCCCTTAATTTTATTTTATGTCTTTTACTTGCTTCCGCGACCAATGATGTGTAATGATAAGTTGAGAGACTTGATTGAGGTACCTTCGGGTTCCCCATTCGCCGTGTCACATCTAGGCCCTAGGCTTGGGTCGTGACAAACTTGGTATCAGAGCACTAGGTTGATAGATCCTTGGAGTCCAATACACTGCGTCGATTAGAGTCTTATTCATGGTTGTGTTGTGCACCATAACTATGAGTAGGAGGCTATGAGACATTTTAGTAAATGTTTCACTTCTTTATGATCCATGTCGTGCGATAGAGTTAGGTCCCCTAGGGCTTATTGCTTACCCTTAACTGCTATATTTCAAGATATGCCCCAAGTTACTCAGGACGGTGTTAAGATGAATACGGAAATTTACAATGCTCTATGGGAAGTGGCCAAAGTAGCGGCAAAAGTGGCAACTCTCCTCGATCAATGTGTGGGTGCTCTCGAGACTTCTAGTGGTGAGAGAGGAGGTAGTGAGACTAAGAGAGCCTGTAATGGGGGTAAGTTCCAAAGTTCTAAGGGGAGAGATAGAGGTGGTGCCTTATACTAGGTGCCCAAAATGTGGTAGAGGCTATGATGGCCCATCCTTGAGAGGTACTAATGTTTGTTATGGTTGTAGGGAGATAGGTCATAAGGTTAAGGATTGCCCTCATAAATGCAATAAGAGCAAAGGAGGTGATAGGGGAATGACTAATCCCAAGTGCCCTACATGTGGGATGGATCATGATGGCCCGTGTTGGAAGAACAACGGTGTATGCTTTGGATATGGTGAGATAGGCCACAGATTTCTAGATTGCCCATATGGTCGACTTTTGGATTGAGGTGGTCATGTTGATCAAGTGGCTCAAGGAGGGGATGAGATGCCTGATGCTATTACCAGTAAGTTAAAGTTTTCTTGACTTTATTGTACATGCATTGTTAGGCCTGGTGTGCCATTATTTCTTCTATATTCTTTTTGGCTGCTAGTAGGGCTTCTTGGGTGCCCAAGTTGTTGTCTGGTTCTTTAGTGTCTCCTTTTTTGTTGGGTAGATTATTGTTAGAAGGTTTATAAGTGTGGATTGGGTTTGTATTGCATTAGGTATTGCTTTGTAGCTTGTTGGAGTTGGTATGATGAATTTTGATGTCATTGTAGGGATGGAATGATTGCATGCATGTTGTGTCTTCATGGGTGGTATGACCCGTAGAGTTAGATCCCAATTCCCTAATGAGCCCGTCTTTGAGTAGGAGGTTGTTAAATGGTAGTAAGAAAGGTAGGTCCACTTCATGCCCTAAGGTTACAATTAGTCTTCAAGGAGTTGCATTTGTCATCTTGTGAGAAATGAATATGTTGGACCTAAGTTGTTTTGTCTATAGAATAGTTGTTGGTGGTGGATGAGGCTTTGAATGTCCTTTCTGATATTTTGAATTTTGGGGTAGTGTCCTTTGGTTGGACTAATATGCTGGTTATGCCTATAAGACTCATGAGTAAGATCTCTAGTCCTTAACCAAATAGGTTTATGGTGGTTTTTGTGATGATAGTTATGCCTATAAGACTCATGAGTAAGGTCTCTAGTCCTTATCCTAATAGGTTTATGGTGGTTTTGGTAATGATAATGTGGTTCGTTCCCTAATGAGGTAGTGCATGTGAATCATTTGAGGGTAGTATTACAAGTTTAAGGAAGAAGGTTGGGTATTGGTAAGAGAGATGGGAATTTTGGTGGTAAGAGGTTGCGTTCCTAGGTTGTGTGGTGCCTGGTGATGGTATTAAGGTGGACTTTAGTAAGATAAAGGTGATTAGGTTTTAGCCTAGACCTTGACTTCCTTGGGTATTAGGAGTCTCTTGGGTTTAGTGGGCTATTACCAGAGATCATGAGTAGGTTCTCGTCTATTGTTACTCCTATGACTTAGTTGACCCTAAGTAAGGCCATGTTGTGATCATTTTAAAATGGAGTCTTAATTACATATGCCATTTCCTCATTGTTCATAGCATATGCATTTATGTACATAGATTATTTTACAAAATTATGTTATGGGTAAGCCCAATTCTGTTTTATGGTATGATTTTGATAAAAGGTTGGTTATGACAATATTGTGATCATATCTAAGGATGAGGTTTTGGCTTTTAAGCCCAACTGTGCATTGAAATGATTTGGAAAATGACTATTGCCTCTTTGAAAGTATGTAGATGCATATTATAAGTATTCTTGTAGGATGACGACTTAGCTTGTTGTGTTGAGGGTCTTGAGGTAGTTTGGGTTACTTGCATAGCATATTTCTAATGAGTGTAGAACCCGTAAGATTGTAATATGATGGGTAAGGATGTTTGATCTATTTAGTCAACTACGATAGGTTAGTCACATCTCTAAGATGGATATTTCATTCGAGTTTTGTCTCCAAGTGACAGTGAGGATAGGTGATATCCCGAAGTGTCCTTTTCGAACTTGGAGTGAGCATTTTGAATAATGGTGGAGTTGTTTGGTTGGCTTATCCTTAAGTGTCTTTTCAGACTAGGGTGAGCATTATTAGTATTGATGGAGTCGTTTGGTTGACTTAATCACTGGTGGTATTTGCGGGTTCTTGAATAGGGTCTTAAAACCCTACATTGATATGTTTGTTGTGATCTCTAGTGATGAGGTATTGATTTGTTTAGAGCTTGTAAATTATTTAGGGGTAGTATTACAAGTCTTGGATGATTAGGGAATTAGTTGCTAAATATGATAGGTGTAAGTTGAGGATAATAAGAAGGTTGTTAGAACTCCTTAGGGATTATGATATGAGTGTGCATTCATTTTACAGGTAAGGCTAGTGTTGTGGTTGGTGCTCTAGGTAGCCTAGTGTGTGTGGCTAATGGTGGTAAAGATATGCCTAGTAGAGTCCATCGGTCAGCTAGATAGGGAGTTAGATTGAAGGAAGTTGAGAATAGTAGTATAGTGTTCTTAATGGTTCCAAATCTTCTTAGGTTAAGAGGACTAGATTAGGCAAGGCCTTGTTTTACGCCTTATTAGAGTTGGAAGTTTAGGGTGAGAGGATGAACCTCTCCCAAGGGGGAGATGGCGGTTATGGTACCAAGTGGGTTAGGTGTATTTAAGGTTGACAATTGAGTTGAGGATTGTGAGTCCTTATACAACATAGAGGGAGGTTGGTAAGGTTGCATAAGTTTGGGAATTACCTATGGTAGGGGTATAGTTTATCCGATTTGTCATGCTTCTAGGTTGAGGGGATGCAGAGGGAGGTTGACAAGGTCGCATAAGTTTGGGAATTGCCTATGGTAGGGGTATGGTTTATCCGATTTTTCATGCTTCTCGGTTGAGGTGATGTATTGGTGACCCTAGTTCTATAGGACTCTTTGAAGTTGTGGGTGAGATGGAGGACAAATTGGCTTAGAAAGAGGTTCCGTGGAGGTGTTGGATGGATGAGTGGAGAAATTGATTGATAATGATGTAGTGTTCGTCAAGGCCCTTTTGAAGAGTTGTCTATTCATATGTGTTTCTCGGAGCGTTGGTGCAGGCATAGAGAAGCGATATCAATATCTCTTTCACACTATTCAAGCTTATGATGGCATGCCAAGTCCTTTCTATGATTCTAAGTCCTATGTTTCGGCCCATATGTTATTCATGTGCATTCATGTTCAAATTGGCAAGTTTATGATGATTTTACACTTATGTTGAGATCTTGAAAACGATGTTTTACTGTAATGTTGCATTCTTGTTGGGGCTCATTTGTAGATGATCACTATTGTCTTGTATGTCTCTTTTACATTCGGGGACGAATGTTTCCAAGGGGTAGATATTGTAACAACCCCAAAAAGTGCCCGAAAATGTGCCTCGAAAGTACCCAGAATCGTGATTTTCACATATCTAAAAATCCATTTGTTATTTCAAAATCCAACTTCATATTCTTGTTGAGGGGGTCAAAATTAGGGGGAAAAGGGTCTAACCCCAATTTTAGAGCGATCGATTCACAATTTCAAAATTCCAAGTGACGAATTTCGGAATGAAATCTACATCTAGGGCGCGACGCGCCCCAGTATTATTTTGGTTCAGTTTTTATTTTTTGGTCCAAGACTTTTTAGTTTTGGGCCTAAGCCTTCCCACATGAGAAAACACCTGTACTTAGCGTTACTTCACCCTAATATCATCCTAAACATTTCCCAATACTCACTCAAACACTTTGTCATATTTTCACTCCCCAAACTCAAGTCCTAAACCCTCATCCTAAGCTAAGGATCTCTTTCAAGGTTCTTCTTCAAACTTCAAGTCTACACCTCCATTCTCCACCAAGTTCATCTCTATGCTAAGGTATGTGGTGTTGAACCATTAGGTCCTTTCACCCATATTGCCTAAGCCTCCTTTTTACTAATATTGCATGATTTAAAGTTGATTTTACATATGGGTCTTGTATATTAAGAAATGTATCTGCACAGTGATTTTAGTTCATGAAAATATGATTGTTTTAGCATGTTTTGAGCTCTAAATCTTGGATCTAATGTTGAAATTGATGAAGGGCTTTGAAGTAAATGGCTTGAGAGTAGTGCAAGGAGTTGATTGATGGTTTTACAATAGATTAGGTGTTGCAAGGTGTTGATTAATGGTTTTACAATAGATTTTCTTGCATGATTTCATTTCTAAATTGCATGGTCTTTTACCCCCTTCCCCCCCAAGTGTTTGATAAAATGTCCGGCTAGGGTTTGTTGTGGAATTGAAGGTCCAAAGCATGAGATATGATATGATTGATGTTATAATGAGGGTGATAAGGTATGATTATCATCAACTATGTGAGGGGTTTGTACCACACCACCATGGTGATGGGGTGAGATCATCATCAACCGACCAAGGGGTTTATACTTTGGAAATCTAGTTGGTCTATTCTTTACAAGTGATATCCTATATGTGTATGAGTTATATAAGCATGTTTTACTTAAGCATCGATCATATATGTCATATTGTTACATTATGCCTATTGTTTATTTTGATGCATTTTGTTTATGATGCCTATCTCTTGTTGAATTGCATCCTACATACTTAGTACATTCAAACGTACTAACGCATACTCTTGCCTACATGATGTCACTATGTAGAAATCAAAGCCCAAGTTGACTATCCTCCTCCACGTGGGTAGTGCAGTGCTATTCAAGCTAGTTGGTGAGTCCTCCATTTTGGGGACTTTAGTCTTTGATTCTATTGCTTTGTATTAAGACACTCTACTTTATGTTCTAATTGACTATGAGGGTGAGCCCGATTACTTTGTCTTGGCCCCGCTCTTATCTATGTATTTATAAGTGTTTATTGGACAAGTTATGTATTTATGGTATGAGCTTTGACTCCTTTTCTCTTTATGATTTTATTTTGCAAGCTATCCCTTAGCCCCTTTACCCTTTAATCTTATTTCATGTCTTTTACATGCTTCCGCGACCAAGTATATGTAATGATAAGTTGAGACGCTTGATTGGGGTCTCTTTGGGTTCCCCATTCGCCGTGTCACATCTAGGCCCTAGGCTTGGGTCATGACACATACGGACCCTATACTTGGCTGTACCACTTCACTTGGTTCCAAAATGGTGGAATTTCAAGGCTAAGGCCACCACATGACCTTTCACATGGTCCGTGAAGCTGCTTAGGCCTGTGTGTGGTCTATGTATGGGGTGCCTTAGTCTAAAACTCCACTTTAAAGCTCCAACACCCCACACAAGCCTAAGGGTCACTCCAAGGAGGCTCCACTCAAAGGGAATCTTAATGATTCACTGGTCAGAATGGCAGAACGAACCAAAAATTAATTCATATATTCTGGGAGACCATGAGGGCTTCCATAGAGCGTTACCTCAGTCCAAAACTTTTCAAAACCAAATTTCTAAGCTCTAATGAGGTCATACAACATCCGGGTCTTTACAGTTCTACCTCATGATTTAGTCAAGCCAAAGGATCCCATTGCTTATCTAAAGAATTGTTGAATTGAGGATATGCTTACTAGGATCCTCAATAAGGTTAAAAGGACCGACAAGATGGTGAATGAAGTGAAGTTTTGATTTTTTGGCATTAAATCAAATCGTGACTTCTCATTCAAATTTTAGCAAGCAATTGGAGACTCAAATGAGTGATATTTTGGCTCACTTGAACCCTTGACTAAAAGGGGGTTCGCCTAGTGATACGGTGGTAAATTCAATGAATGACACTTCTTAATACATGACTATAACTACAAAGAGTGGCAAGGTGGTTGGGCGTGTCCCCCTATTGTTGATATTATTGTAGGTAATAAAGCTAAGGCTCCAGTTGTTGATGATCCCATTCATGTTGATGATGTTGAAGAGGTAAAACAAGATACTACTCCTACTCTTGGGAATCCCAAGAGTGATTGTGTTTCTAAGAAGGGTAAGGAGTTAAAAAGAAATCCTCCCCATGTTCCAAAGTTGAAAGATCCAAATGTAAAAATAAATCCTTCATTTCCACAAAGGTTGAAGAAGGTCAACAAGGATGCTAAATACCATAAAATCTTATCTATGTTAAAGAATTTTGCCATCAATATCCCCGTGGTGGATGCATTGTTGGAGATTTTGGGTTATGAATTTATTTGGAAGTATTTAGTTAGAAAAAAGCAAAACCTCGAGTTTGAGACTATTAAAGTCTTCCATCATTATAGTGTGGTGATGTCAAAAAATATGGTAGCTAAAAAGGAAGACCCTAGTACTTTCACTATCCCTTGTACTATTGGTGTTTACCGATTTGTTAGGGAATTGTGCGATCTTGGAGCTAGTATCAGATTGATGTCCCTTAGCTTGCAATATTCAACCAACTTGGTTTAGGAACTCCTTCACTGACAACTATGAGCCTGTTGATGGATGATAGATCTATTACTAAGTTGGTTGGTATTTTGTATGATGTCCTTATGAAAGTGAAAAAAATTATTTTTCGGCCAATTTTTTTATACTTGATTGTGAGCTTGATATTGAGATCTCAATTATTTTGGGAAGGCCATTTATAGCCACTGGAAGAACGTTAGTTGACATTGAATATGGTCACTAGTAGTTCAGAGTAAATGATGAAGAAGTTACATTTAATGTTTGTAAATCGATGAAGTAACCAAAAGAATGGTTGGTTATTTCTTATGTTAATATGGTTGAGGATGTGGTTGCTAATGTTGAGGAAGTGATTAGCCACACTGAATCTCTTACTGCAATGCTCTTAAATTTTGAGGGTAATTCATTTGTTGATTATGATGAGGTGGTGGCAGCCCTTGATGGGCTGAAGCATGTTCTTATTCTAAAAAATTAAAAGAAGCTAGATCTTGATTTGATGAATAGAGAAACACCACTGATAAAGCCCATAATTGAAGTGCCTTCAAAGCTTGAGCTTAATGTACTTCCATCTCATTTGAAATATGTGTTCCGTAGTAGTGTTAAGACCTTACCAGTGATTTGTACAGCTGATTTATTGGACCACCAAGTGGTGACACTAGTAAGTGTGTTGAAAAAGTTCATCAAAGCAATCAGGTGAACAATGACAAATATTATTGGAATCTCTCAAGGGATTTTCTCTCATAAAATTAATTTGGTCAATGTTTGCAAGCCTACAATCAAGTTTCAAAGATGGATCCACTCTCTAGTGCAAGAGGTTGTAAAGAAAGAAATAATTAAGTAGTTAGATGTCCGAGTTGTTTATCCTATTTTAGATAGTAGCTAGGTGAGTTTATTGCAAAGTGTGAAGGGTGATCGTTGTTAAAAATTAAAAAAGAGCATCTTATTTCTACAATACCAATGATGGAATGGTGAGTTTGTACGGATTATCAGTGTTTGAATTCATGGATTGAGAAAGGTCACTTTCCTATGCCATTCGTGAATCAAATGTTAGATCGGCTCGCTGGTAGAGGTTGTTGTTGCTTTTGGGTACTTAATTTAGATACAACCAAATTTCTATTGCTTCCCAAATATTAGGAGAATACCACTTTTCATGTGCCCCTATGGCACATTTTCTTTCAAGAGAATGTCATTTGGATTATGTAATGCACCGATAACGTTTCCAAAATGAATGCTCTCTATTTTTGCTGATATGGTTTAAGATTCAATATAAGTGTTCATGGATGATTTTTTGTGGTTAGTGTTAGTTTTGAAGAAAGGTTGCTTAATTTAATTGGAAAAGGTGTTGCAGCGGTATGTGGAGATCAATTTGGTTTTGAATTGGGAAAAATGTCATCTAATGGTGAAAGAAGGAATTGTTCTTGGGCATAAGATTTCAGGGGGTGGTTTGCAAGTGGATCGAGCAAAAATTGATATTATTTTCCATTTTAGTCAAATGGGATTGAAGTTTTCTTAAGCATGAGGGTTTCAAAAGAAGATTCATTAAAGATTTTCCAAAAGCTGCTATTCCATTATGCAAATTCCTTGAGAAAGATTGTCTATTTGATTTCAATAAAGCATGCTTGAAAGCCTTTAATGAGTTGAAAGAAAGGATTTTAACATCACCAATTATTGTTTCCCTAGATTTGAATCTCCCATTCAAAGTCATGTGTGATGCTAATGGGCATGTTTTGGGTATGGTGCTTGGTCAAAGGAAAGACAAGTTATTTCAAATGGTTTACTATGCTTCCAAGACATTGAATGTGGCTCAAAAAAATTACACCATAATGGAACAAGAAATTCTTGCGATTTTTTATGTATTCAAAATATTCCAAGCGTATCTACATGGGTCTAAGGTTATGGTTCACACCAATCATGTTGTGTTGTGGCATTTGATAGCAAGAAAGAAGCCAAGATAAGGTTGATTTTGTGGATTCTATTGCTCCAAGAATATAACTTCGAGGTGAAAGATCGAAAGGGATGTGAAAACCAAGTGGTTGACCATCTTTATTATCTTAAGGCTAATCTAATTGATAAGGGATGAATTGATATTGATGATTCATTTCCAAATGAAATCATAATGGCTATTTTAGAAAGTCAAGTGCCTTGTATGTTGATTATGCCAATTATCTTGTTTGTGGAATATTGCCAGATAGTTTGAGCCACAATCAAAAGAAAAGATTCTTGTTTGATGTGAAAAGATACTTTTGGGATGAACCTTTCTTATTGAGAGAATATGTTGTCAACATGGGAAGGAGGTGCATTTTGGAGGTTCTAATTTATGGTGTTCTTGATGTATGTCACACCTCCCCAGCTGGCAGTCATCATGGACATATCCAGGAAATAACAAAAGTGTTGGAAGGTTAATATTTTTAGATAGGGTTGTACGGTGATGCAAACACCTTTGTTGAAGCTTGTTCACAATGCCAAATGCAAGATAATATTTCTCAAAAACACAAACTTCCTTTATCCCCTATTTTTGAGGTTGGGTTGTTTGATGTGTGGGGTTTGAACTTCATGGGTCCATTTGTGAGCTTATTTGGGAACCACTTTATCTTGGTGGCAATTGATTATGTACCAAAATGTATTAAAGCAGTTGCGCTACCTACTAACAATGGTAAGGGAGTGATTAACTTTTTGAAGAAAAACATCTTGACTAGATTTGGTACCATAAGAACAATTATTAGTGATGGGGGTCTCATTTTTTCAACAACATGTTTGCATCATTACTTAGTAGATATGGGATCAAACATAGAGTGGCAACACCCTATCATTCCCAAACTAGTGGGTAGGTGGAAGTATCGATTGGGATATTAAGAACATTCTTGGCAAAACTATGAATGCTAATAGAATGGATTGGTCAAGGAAACTTGATGATGCTTTATAGGCCTCCCATATTGCGTTCAAAACCACAATTGGTAAGTTATCACATAAGCCTAATTTTTGTAAGGCTTGTCATTTTCCCATTAATTTAGAGCACAAAGTGTTGTGGGCCTTGAAGAAATTGAATGTTAATTGGAATGATGCGGCTAATTCCCAGTTGTCTTAATTGCACCAAATGAAGGAATTCAGGTTGGGTGTCTATGAAAATGTTGCAATATACAAAGAGAAAATGAAAAGATAGCATAATATGAAGCTTTTCCAACATAAATTTCAAGTTGGTGATTCAATGTTGTGATACAACTCAAGATTATAATTTTTCCTGGGTAAATTGAAGACTAGATAGTCTAGACCGTTTACAGTTTCAAAAGTTTGGGGAAATGGGACCATTGAAGTAGAGAATGAAAAAAGGGAAACCTTTAGTGTGAATGGGAAATATTTGAAGAAATATTTTGGGTAACCACCAGACGTGAAGATGGTTGACGTGGTGTACTTAAATGATGCCTAGAAAAATTGGTCAAGTCGTGCCACAATATTAAATAAGGTGCTTCTTGGGAGGCAACCCAAGGTTTTAGTGATTTTAAATAACATATGTTATGTGTGTAGGTATGTGAAGGGTAATTTTCTTTGGTGTAAGTCGGCATCGCTGAATTACACTACCTAACTAGCCCTACCCTCTTTTGAAGTAATCGTTTTTCACTTTTCATCTTCTTTAATCCTAAGCACTCTTCATTCTATTAGTTTAACTTTCCATCATTTTCATTATGGATTGAGCATTATCTTCATCACTTGATCATCCTAATAATCCTCATTATCTCTAGATGACTATTTTGGTATGTTTTTTGGATCTTTTCTCAATGTTATATGAATTTTAAGCCTGGTATTGCTTGAAATTAGTTCCATAACCATATGGGTCATTGTGTGATGTGAAAACTTCATGAAAATTGTAGTGTGATGAGTTACAATGATAATGAGAAACCCTTATGCTTGAGTTTATACTTGTTTAATGGGTTGTTGATTTTTATGATTCTTGATGAAATTGCTTGTGTCTATGTAGTGGGTCAAGCATGTGATTGATGTTCTTGGTGCCTAATCGTTATAATAGTTCATAATGTATTCCGATTTGATCTAATCATAATTGTTGTGTAACTTTATTTGGGATCATGAACTCGATTGAGTGGAATTTAATTAGGTTGCGTATTTTATGGATCTATTTGAATTATGTCATTTGGATGAAGTCTGAGTAATCGAATTTCAATCACACGACTTGAACTTGCCCGATGATAGAGTTGATGACATCTTTCTTAAGGGTAAAGTTGTCATTTAGTTGAATTCATGCTCATGGTGTGAATATTGGGAGTCATTTGACATTGTTTTGTGTTTGGGTATGTGTTTGTGAGGCATGCATTGTGAAATTTCTCTTGTATTGTTGATTGTGTGCTTACATTTGAATTTTTGGGGAAATTTGTGTTGCCAGTCAACATTGGCAATAGTCAATTTGATCGCCGAGATGATTCGGTGATTTACCAAAAAGCCACATGCATTGCCCTTTTGGATTGCAGGTAACCCATAGGTTCTATTAAATTTGACGATGGTCGATTTGACCACCGAATAGTGACAACTATCGATGAACTTGACAATTTTTGGAGGCCTATATTCTGTAACATAAGGCGGCAATTAGTTTGACTGTCAAATCAGTTTAGTGATCCACCAACATGTTTGGCAGTATCACGACTCAAAATCTGATTGCAACTAAAGAAATAAAGTGATACAAAGGCAACCAAACATTTAACACAAAATCCCAAAATCTGGAGTCATGAGTACAAGAGCAGCTAAATTAGTATGAAAGAGTAAGTACACTATCCCAAATGAAAGATAAAACATGGTCTGATAATATCAAGTATAATGTTTGGAATAGAAAACAATACGGGGAGTCTCAAAAGACTCATGTCGACTCGATGTCTGAGCCTCAATCCTAGGACCTGGATTGATATAGAATAACTCTGCTAAAATGAATCAACTACCCCATATGGGTCCCTGTGCTCTATCTACTAGGAGCAAACGAAGTAGAGGTGAGTACACCAAAATGTACCCAGTAGGTTGAACCAATCAGGTAAGCGAAATAGAATAAATATGCAATAATGAAGAATACTACAACCTACAAGGAAAGGGTTAGTGCACAATATAAACTTATATAAGAATAGAATAATGTAATAATGACAGTCAATGATGCAATGCACATGTAGTGTATGAATGCAAAGCATGAGGTGGAATCACTAGATAGATATCATATTCATGGAATATGATTAACTTTGAAGATGCATTAGTGGTGAAATGGTAGACACGCAATACTCAAAATCTTGTGCTAAAGAGCATGGAGGTTCGAGTCCTCTTCAAGGCATAATATTGAGAATGCTCATTCAATGAGCATTCTCAATTGATATATCAATACTGATTCGATCCGATAAATTTAGTAGTGAATCACGAAATCTTGATGATCTTGATGCTGGTGTAGATTTATACATCTACCGAGCTAAAGCTACAAGGTAGAACCCATGAGGTCTCTTCAAATCATATACAAAATCTCTCAAGTGTCACGATGATCATTGGAGTCGATGATACCTCGACGGACTCTAGTGCCGGTAAAGAGGTCTCCAGTATCACGCGAACTTTGGTGTCCATGATACCTTGGCAGACTCTAGCGGCATAAGGGAGATATCAGGTAATATATCAATCTTAGGGCTAATGCAATATAGATAAAATGCATGCCAAGTCACAATATCAATATTGTAAATCAATAATAGTATGTCTCAGTGGACTCTAGCGCTGATAAATAGATCTCAAGTAATATGATGTCTCAAATATCTTAGTGTCTCAGTTGTACAGATGCAATATGAAATGTATACATGCCAATGCCATATGAGTACATATATGCAATGTGACATGATAATGATATACAAAACAGCCATAACATCACAAGGCTATGTCGAGTGCATCAACTAGTACCACAAGACCATCAATAAGTTTCATATCATCACCCTCTCCTCAATAGTTAGAATATAAATATCATGACCCTCACGTTAATAGTCAAAATATATCAATGAAACTAGACTCTTCAAGTTTCAAAATATGCTCATATATCTCAATTGTATCACAATTATCATCAATTTACCACATAACTCTCCCAAATAGTATCACAAGTCTCATATTATCACATTAATATCCAACATTTCTCACTTCTCAAGATTTCATCTCAATTTATCAATAGAATCACAATTTACTCAAAATTTGACAAAATTGGTATATTTTTTCTATCACATCTATTTGATTTCTCATGAATCAATCTATATCTTACAATTATCACATGAGCATATCTAATAACTCGAATCCAATCCCAAAAAGGTTAGTTAAACCTAGCTACCTCGATGCTGAAACCGCACTTGAACAAGCTTTCAATCAACTCAAGACTTCAAACGATCCCCCAATCGATCAATCGCTATCAAATATAGATACTGCGCATCAAGAGATGAATTTTGATACCCATATTGGCATGAATTTAGTTTAGGGACAAAATGGTCATGATTAGGGTTAAAATTCAAAGTTTTCAAATCTGCAAATTAACTTGAAAATCAATTTCTGCATGAAAAATGGAGTCCACGGGTGAAATTCCACTAAAATAGAGTTCAAATTGAATGAGCAACCACTATCTAAAGTTTCAAAATCATAAACTAAAAATTCCCAATTTTGGATATTCAAAATCATGTAATTCAAGATAAAATCAAGTTAAAAGTTATGGAGATTAAGTAAAATGATGTTAGAAACACTTACCCAAACAAGCTCACCAAAACCTTCTTCAAAAATAGCCCCACAAGATTAAAATAATTGAAAATGGATAAAAATAGAGGTTTCATGGTATAAACATTGTTTTGGTAAAAAGTGTACTCCGTGACTACAGAAGGGTATCTGCAAAAGCGGAACACTAGAGGGATTTGTCATAACCCTTATATTTTTAATGAAGGGTTAATAGGTAATTTTAACCATTAATAATTTTCTTAAAAATAATAATAAATAAGGCTCAACCCCTTTTATTTCAGTTCTCACACAGCAAAACCAGAAAAAAAAAAAGGGGACCGATAGTTCTTTTTCAAAACAGCCACAGGAAAACAAATTAACAAGCCCTTTTTCTTCTTCTATCGATACTTTTCTTTGGAAGAAAACACACAACTCACAAGGTGGTTCCAGAAATTCATACACAGATGAACTCGATCTTTGAACCACTATTTCGGATGATAAAGTGCAACTATTTTCTTATTGTTATGTGCTCTTGTTAGTTGAATAACGAGATTTAAGAATACCTAGAATTTTAACCAATTAAGTTTAACAATGAGATTTAAGAATACCTTTACTTTTAATTTATAGTCTAAGGTATTGAGTATTAGGGTTTAACCATAAACTTAAAGACTAGGGATATTAAGACTTGAGTTTGGCCAACATAAATAATATTCAATAATCAATATTTTTTTCATAGATTAAGGAAAGTAGGGGCAGTTGTAGTGGGTGTTATACGCGTACAAGGTTGTGGAACTTGTCATTAATAAGATAAGTGAGAATTTAAGCTTTAGTGCTTGCTTTTCAAATAAGCTTTGAAAAAAAAGTATATTTTTCTCTGTCTGCTGTATATGTTAGGACAAGCATGTGCTTGACAGAGTTGACATTTCTTATCAGCCCTAGATATGCTATTTTTAAGAAAAATATCGAATATTTTCATGAGTTATATATGGTGTGATGCTAGATATCCTTCTTTATTACTATGATGTGGTTACAAGGGGCATACTTAGCTGCCGTAATATATAAGGGGCATACCCATGCTGCCGTAATATGTTAGGGGCTTTGTACACGCTACCGTACTACATTTTAAGAGCATTATTCATGCTACCATGGACTTGTCGGGGTGATGGGTTGATCTCCTTCTGCTACAACCCATAAGATAGGTATTGGAATAAGGACAGAAATTTGAGACATAATGTGACAACATTATGAACATTTGCTTGAACAAACTGAGCTTATTATGAAGTATATTCTTATGTATATTATTTATGTATATCCATTGTGTAGATGTATTTTATAACTCTTGTTCCAGGGGTATTAAAGTAGCGAGTCAAGGATCTTACTGGGTTATATTTATATAAAACTCACTCCTTACTTGCATGTCAATGCAAATACTGTTGCAGAGAGTGAGACTTATGGCTGACGAGTTCATTTTCGTGGATTTTGTTGCAGAGGTGAGCCTTCGCATTGTTCGTGGAGGCTACTACTTTATTTCTATCTAGTATAGTTTATGTTTTTCTTTTTTTGGGGGTTGTATGACCATCAGTTAAACTCATATCACTCTATTAGATGCTCCATGATCTTATTGTGGGATTTGGGCTAGAAGATAGTTTGTTAAATGACCTTTTCCTTTCATAAATTGATATGTGATTTTGGTTTGCTAGTTACTCTATTGTTATGAGTATTGATGAGTTTTGGAGTTGCACATACATTCTTAGTGCTTGGATAGTTTGGGTGTGTATGAATATTTGGTTCTCCCGACAAATAGTGTGGGCGGGTGTCAGTCATATCTAAGGGTTATTTTGGGATGTGACAGAATCAAGACCTCCACAAATGCGGATAAGAAAAAGGGGGCCATTGACTAGTATTTCATGAATGTAGGACTATGGTCCACGAACGCGGAGAACAGTAACACCAACACCTCAGAGAACGCGGACGCTCCTCCACGAACACAGAGAAGAGAGGTAATTGCACCAGAACACTTTGCACCAGCCAATAACATATCTCGATACGGCCCCTCAAAATTCATTTGGACTTAGAATTACATAAATCAAAGATGTATCCATACCAAAAACGGCGCTCTGAATGCAACGAAACAATCAAAATTCGATTGTGAGTTCTCCTTGACACAATTACCAATGTAAGTCAAATAAATTAGTTTAAAACTCAAAATACCAAAATTGCCCTCAACAACTCCAACAATTATGATGAGACCATTTCTAGCATTAGTTTCACCATCCGAACCTACTGAAACGGTTAGACTTTGATCCGAGCTTTCGAACTCCAAATGTTGACCAAAGTCAAACTTTGGCCCTGAAAATAACTTAGAAATGCAATTAGACCAGATTCAACATTCCAAAGCTCATGAAATTAATGGACTTCTGATCTGACACCAAAAATTAAGAAAGGTACAAAAGCTCACTTTTTTTAACAACTTAAGCTTCAAAAAATGCCCAAATTCATATTTTTCATCTTCTAAAACTCAGGATTTCAGTTCCAAAAAAAATAAATAGTTTAAAATAGTCCAAAGTAATTTATAAAAGGAAAAAATATTTTAATAGATACATTAAAAAATGACCTATAAGGTCATTATATGCAGGCAAATTGACTATCCTTCGTACTTGTTTTTCTAAGGGTTCTTTTGGAATTGTTCTTTCACATCTTTAATTCTCACACATATGCTTGCTATTATTGTAGCTATGCCTCATTAAACATATACAATTTCATGTGGAAGATCTAGAGCAACCCTCATAGTTATAGGGGCAAAGAGTAATGACCACAGCAGCCTCGTTAGGAAGAACAAGGCATAGGAAAATGTAAAGTTACTGAGTGTGTCGACTCTGACAATGATGAGAAGGGGGCTCTTAATGTAGAATGGAAAGACTCCGAGGAGAGAAAAATAAGGTCCAAAACTTTAGTGCATGAGCCTACAATCCCAGAGAAGACTCCTAAACATCACCAAATAGTGAAAAGATCAAAGGCAATGCATGATACACTCTTCTAAACTTCTAGGGTAATCTGAGAAACTATTACAACATGCCATCTCAATCGTCTAAAGGCTTCAAGGTTGAGAACCATATTGGAGGAGTATCGATTATCCACTGATGGGGTTATTGATAAATACCCTAAGGTGTAGGACACCTTGAGATTTCATGGGCTCCAATATTTCACCACGCCTTAGGAGTCATATGTCCCTAGTTGTGTTCAACAATTCCATGATGCCTATGCTAGGTTGATTACCAAAAGCAAATATTGTGTGAGGATTTCTCTGAAGCCAGTAGATATAGTGGAAGTTTGGGTGTGCCCATACGATGTAATAAAATTGAGGTAAAAAATTTATTTGAGTTACATATTTAGGACTCCCCATGATTTGGCCAATATGATGGAGAAAAATACACTTGATGACCTCAAAGCTTGGCTTGCCCCATTGATTAGTATTGTAGCCCAGTCCTAGTTGAAGGAGGGGGTGGTATTGAGAAGAAGCAGCTAAACATTATTGCTCATTATTGGTTTGGTTTCATTAGCAGTAACCTAATGCCATCACAAATATGAATCCATTCTTCAGCATCCTAAGGCGGCATGGTGGGTTATATCATGGATTGCAGGAAATTAAACCTTCGTTCAATTATAGCCTAGAGATTCTCAGATGGGTTAAGTAGCAGAAAATTCACTACTATTCTTGAATCTCATCACAACCTTATAGAGGAGAGCTGGTGTACCATTCGACAAGGAAACCAATGTTCCAATCACTCCATCAGCTTTGGTAAATATCTAGCATTATGAGGCAATATTCTAATAGGATGAGTAGGATAGCGATAGGAAGAATTTGGTGGATTGTTAATGTAGAGATGATTGAGACAGACACATGTAAGTTGGTACCCGAGTTAGGTATACCTTCCTTCTCTATTCTGACACCATCCTCTCCTACTTCAGCCTCTTCATCTTCTACTCAGCCTGAGCCATAGGCTTCTAAAGCTTAACCCCTAATTACCCAAGCCACTATCTACTATTTAAACTGATTAGCTAAATTGACTAACACTCGATATACAAGATTTTAGTCCTTTTTGCCTGCTTTTATTGAGAAGACCATAATAGCAGTTTTGTTCTCGATGCTTTATAAGGAAAAGAAGCATAGGGAGATGATAAAGGAGCAAAACATTAGGCTGGATTATTTGGCTGCGAGTTTGGAGGGCCACAAGGCTAGATTTGATGCTTTTGTCGGCTAGGGTGACTACTTTAGAGACCAAGGGCGGCATGAGTGTTGTTTTGACAGTCATGAAAGCCAATTTTACTATGTTGAAGAAGCAGGTAGCGGAGTTAAAATACACTGTTATCACTTCCCTTTGTAGTTTGATGGATGTACCTCCCAAGGCAGCTATAAGTTTGACTCAAGAATTTAGGGCTAAGAGATAGTATCTTGCATCTTCCCAGGAGACCAATGAGGAGGCGTTTGGAGTTGATGTCATCTTGGAGGAGCATAATGAATTGAGAGCGATGGAGGAGGTCATTATTACTGCTGCTACTAGAGAGTCACTCCGAGATAAGTCCATAATTGGGATGAGTGGTTAGTCTAGTGTAGCTGAGCCAGAGCTTGTGGGCCATAGATAGGTGCGCAAAAGTCCACTACTCCAGTACCTACTTAAAAGACTGCACATCAGCATCTAAAGATTGATATCCTCTCCACTACTTCTTCTATACCCTAGCCACCACCATACATTGACTGATTAAGGGGATTAATTATCTCACTCCTTACTTTCATGTTTTGATGATATTATTCTTGCATATTTAGGATAATATTTTTTAGAAGGGGTGGGCATTGAGAATCCTAGTTTGTGATATTTTATTTGGTCATGTTATGGTTTGGTTATGTAACACCCCACGCATATATTCTAAGTATTTATACTATACACATGAAGCATGATAGGGACTTTCAAATTAGTGCCAATTTTAAAAGTGGTTGCGTCT
>DF358421.1:5817-19656 GCA_000787875.1 Solanum virginianum
GAAAAATGGCTTCAAATAGTAGCTCAAGATTTAAGATAAAAACAGACGATGTAGTCGAACTAATGGGTAATAAAGGTATTAGACTAATTAAACCAATAAAAATAAAACATAAAGATATATACACAATAGAGGATTGAATTTAAAGCTTATTCTCAATAGAGAATCATTTGGTATAACCTTAGCATATAAAGGATGGCTTGATCTTAGCGTAAAAAATAATAGAGTTGTGACAATATTCAACAACCGAATAATATTTGCAAAAATAACCCTATTATTTTGTCATGACCCAAGCCTAGGGCGTGACGTGACATGGCAAATGGGAACCCAAAAGGACCCAAACAAGCCTTTTAGCATATCAATCACACATCCTTGGTCGCTGAAGTAAAGTAAACAATAGCAAGAGTCAACCTCAAGCATAAGTACATCATAATATCCAACAACACCTCTAACATGGAATGGAGTGGGGCCTAAGATACTTTCCGAGTTCACCCTCATAGTAACAAATGTTTGACATTAATAAGTCTCAAAATAATGAGGGTAGTAAAGATAGTGTCCTCGGACTTGAGGACTCACCAAAGCTTGCTTCAAAGAATCATACTAGCCACATGAAGGATAATCAAATTGTTCTCCAATCCCTACATGGTAATATCATGTAGGCATAGAGTATTCGTTAGTACGTTTAAATATACTCAATTTGTAGGATGCAATGCAATAAGACATAAGCCAATATAGTCAAAATAAGTAAAAACATGTTTGTAAATCATTCAACTTGCATAGAACATAATACATGTGTGGCAAGAGACCCTAACTAACAAGAGTAAGACCAAACGAGCTACAACTTGGAATCTTGATGATTACCCCTCACCGGTAGTGAGGTGGTCTACTTGCTAAGGTAAACCATACTTCACCTTACAGGAGCCCATCCCATTTTGGAAAAGTAACCCCCCTTACGAGAACTGTTCATACTCCAATAAGAAAGTGGTCGCTGTCAATAATTAACCTAGCAAAAGGTTAGAGTCGAATCCACAGGGAATACAGGGCTTGACTACAAAGCTTCACTACCAATCATTTCAAGTATATATAACAAAAATCTCTAAAAGGGGGGATTTTTGTGATTCAAGAACAAAAATAAATAAACACTATACTACGAAGCAAGAAAACACTCAATTTTAGGGAAAACTTGGGAATTGCGTTCCCCATGGTTGGTTGACTCAATTAACGTAGATAACATAACTACAATTAAAGATCCGTATGCACAATGGTAACTTAGGTTCTTCAAGCCCTCTTGTAAAGGTGAAGGTCGAATTTCACCATGGCGCAGCAACCATGGCGTGCCAACTAACCGTTACCTATTGTCTCTGTCAACCACCCCTTGGTCAAGTTTGGTTGATTAGATGAGAACACATCAATCGAATTCTGTCATCTATTTCCCTTTTCCTATTCGTCACTACCTTGGTCGGGATCATGATAGTATATGGGGTTTGGTGTTGGCCACCACCAAACAACAATAATAATGAAGAGTAATAGATAATACATGCAAACCCCAATCATATAAATGCACAAACCTAGGTCATCTCAAGTAAATTACCCATGGTTCCCACAACTGCAAGTCATAGGTGCTTAGCTACTCATGATTAAGGCAAAACCAACAAAAATACAAATGCTACACATAGTTGAGAATTTTACCCAAAGTAATGAAGAGTGAAGACACCATAATTTGAAAACCACAAGCTTGATAGATTGACAAAGAGTACAAAGTAAGATTTGCAATCCCTAAAAGTGGGTTTTCCAAGAGAAAAATGAAGAACTTTGCTAAAACCCTAAAATATTCTTTAGAGAATATTCAAAGGCACATTCAATGTCTCCAAAACTGGAATCCCCAAACAAAAACATAACTTAATCGTGATCTCGTATCAGGTTGTTGGCATCTTGGACTCAACTGGTATGACCCATTGGTACGAGTTGTTGCTTGAGCTATGACTCGTATGCTCCTCTCATAGTCTAGGCCTTCAGTTTGTGATACAAAGTTTGGGCTCTTTGTTTCCTGCTACAAGTACACCTACATGGAGTCGTAGTGAGACTTATGACTCGTAGGATGGCCTCGTAGGGTTGACCTCCACTTAGCAAATTTCTGATTTTTTTTGTCTCTATTTCTTGCTATGATAACACCCTATGACTCGTGCTTGAGCTACAGCTCATAGGTGAACTTGTATGTCATACACTTCAGCAAAATCTACAATTTTCCTCCGAAATCATGCCAACCTAGCTTTTCTGAAAGAACAATACAAAAATACATAAAAACCATAGAAAATCGGATTAGGAACTCACAAAATCCCTTGTTTTAGGCATCAAATATGTTGTATTTTGACAGTACATCAACACCCTCAACTAGAATTATTGCTTGTTTCAAGCAATGACTCAATCTACACAGACAATGTGAAATACATAGCAGCTATACCAATGGAATATACATTGTTCACTCTAATCCAGGTACCCAACTATCATTTTTTAAACTAGATTGCAAAGCTACTAAGCACAACAAAAACATGATGATAAATCTGGCAAACAACTACGATAAGATAAGGAGCATCAACCATCCATAATCACTAGTATATCCATATGTTAATCAAGTAGTGCAAATGCCCTCACAAAAATAAAGTCCCTCTTACTCACTCAAAAGCATTTAGAATTCAAGGACTGAGAAAGCATTCTCACTCTCACAAATGAAATTCATGCAAAATGACTAATATCATAGGCTTGCCTCTATACTCATCTTCCAGCTTGGTGACAAAGAGAATTTGGATCACTTTAGGATTTAAGGGCTTGTAACATAGTTTCAAGGGGATTTAGTATGGCATTTTAGGCAAGTAGTGACTAAAAGCTATTCTTAAATTATGTTTACCAACACTTTAGCCTTCATAACCCAACAATGTTCACTAAATCCACTCTTATTCTCCTGTTTCAAGCTTTCCCCGGGTGTTTTCTTTCTCTTTCTCAACTGTTCCTCAATCTTGAACTCTGTTTGTGCTAATCTTTTCAACTCAAGACACTTTTCTTTTCTTTTTCTTTACCTGGCTCATGATTATTCATTTTTTTCCTTCTTTCCTAGCTAACCACCTTATTTTTGTTACTTTACCACAATAAAGTAAAGAAAGAATGAGTATAAGAAGCTCAAAAATTTAGAACAAGGGATTCACTAGCTCATTTGGTAGGTCACTTAGGTAAAAATTGGGTTCACTAAACAAACAAAGGCCTAAGATCCTTTTCAAAATCAACCATATCACCAAACCGATTTTGGAGTAACAAGGCAAGTTCTGAGTCCATACATGATGCATGAATGTAGGAAGATATGCTCACAACACATATGGCATTTTAACACATAATCAAGTATAGACTCACAGGTCCTGCTTCCAGCCTTAGCTTACCTTCACATTATCATAACAAACATTGCCAAATACTAAGTGTATGAATGCATCAATAACCACAATCTCAAAAATTTTGAGGGTACCTAATTTTTCATTAAAAGTTAAAAAACATTTAAAGACTATGTATATGCCAATAGATCACACTACTATGTATCTACAAATTGTCTACACTACCTAAACATGTCGATTCAATAGAAAATTAAATATCCACAAGGAAAAGAAACACGGCAAGAAAAGCTTGGGATCAAAAATAGGGGAAGTTATGGACTCGAGGCTACTCAAATGTTACCTTAAACCATAACTTCCCACACCCCACCAAAATAGAATACTTTTTCCTCAAAGTAAAGACAAGAATGAAAAACCAAACACGATAACATATATATATACACACACACATTAAAAACCAAAAACTAACATCCAAAATATAAATAAAAACAACATCCAACATAAAAACATTTGGACAAATCTAAAACAAAAATAATAAAAAGATTGTCCATCAAAAGAACAAAGTATCCATAATGAAAAGATAAGAACTAGGGTCAAAAGGATCAAACATCATGGTACTCAAGCACCGGTATTACTCTGGTCCACAGGGTCCTGGGTCACCATCTCCTCCTCAGCAGTCTGGGCCACAGTTGTACTTGCGCTACCCTCTCTATGTGGGGTCTGCTGCTCCCGATCTCTCTATATGGCCTCCAAAAGGATCAACTCTTGCACCACATCCAAGGCTATTGGATCATCAGGTCTAGGCCTCTTCTTGCTCAACTCTAGGTCATATGTCTCGAGGGGCCTCTTTCTGTGGGCATGCGGGCGGTCAGCTAGCCAGTCAAATACCTTGTCACCTGCCAGTGCCACCTCTGAGGCTATAATAGGGGCTGCTAACATCTGCAATATTTCAGCCTTAATATTGGCCAACTCCTATGTTACTTTACTTATGTTAGCAGGCCAAGCACCCTCAAGCCTCCGCTAAACTCTCGTCTCGAAAGTATCAACTCGGGTATCCATCGCTTTAACTCTCTAATCAACCAAATCGCGAGTGGACGCCTTTATCCTTTCTTCTGAGTCCCTTACAGTCTGGCTAACCCAAGGTCTGACCTGTGCTGCTAAAGCCTATAGCCTAGACTCCGCTGTAGCCACTCTGCATAATAGTGCCTGAAAAGCAATAATAAAGATAATAGAATCAACCTCTAATATAGATGTTGCTAGTGTTGGAGTATTGCAGGATGGCGTGCACTTAATCTCAATAACTAGCATAGGCTCTGTTATGGTTGGAGGATTACTGATAGGGGCTGGAATTGAACCCTGAGTCTGAATGTCAACCAAAAATGGATCTGGGATAGCCGAAGAAGCTGCACTAGGTAGGGCCACTGAGTTCTCATTAGCCTTTATCAGGCTAGGATCTAGAGTGTGTGTGGCTTCGATATGATGGTCTCGATAGGGGTCTATAGGAACACCTGTGGCACTGCATCATTGGTCAATAAAAACAGGAAATGCCAATAAGGTGTTTGTCCAGATGGCAGACTCATAGATCTGTTCAGAGATAATCCGGGCCCAATCTATCTCATATCCAGCTAGAATATTGGCTAATAACACAGCTCACTCTAAGATGATTACATTATTCATGAAAGTAGGCCGGATACGCCAATAGATAATGGACCACCAAAACTTGGCCCGAAAAGATAGGTGGGCTTTCACTATCAGATCTGCGTGGTTTGCAACCCACGTTGGCTCGAACCCCTCCTCACATATCTGGCTGGCTATCCACTATAGCAGTTCGGTCTTGGCACCAACATCTTTTTCACTTACTGTTCTTCTCATTTTGTCAATGCGACTATCGTACTCTGACGTGGATTGAGGCACTATATAGGTGGGCCCAAACTAAATCCATCGAATAGTCTCCTCTGAAATAGGAACTCTCCAACCCTGAACTGGCACCACCTGTAACCTTGGATGCTCAATTAGCTTCTTGTTCTTCGGCAACCCTCAGCGGAGTGTAGCAAGATAGGTCGCATAAAACTCACGGACCGCGTAAGGGGAATACTTGCCCAGCTGCTATGTAGTCTATCATAGTCCGTGTCGATCTATCTCCGCATATAATCGTGGCACCTTATCTAGTCCTGAGTCGTTTAGCCTAGACTTCTTATGAAATTGTCGCACCGGTTTTGCCTATCCCTTGGGCTCTAACCCCTAGTCATATATCTCCGTCATCCCTGGGAAACACCATCTGCGATCGGCTAGGGCCTGTGATTGGACTTCTTCCTGTTGAGGCTAGGAGGTGCTCTTAGACTCCGACTCTGAGCCTGAGTGTGTGGGGATCATCTGTGGTAAACTGCTCTGAGACCTATCACCATTACCCTGTTGTTCCTCCTCTATAGATAGGTAGAAATTGCTGACCTCTATGGGTTTCTGAGTTGTACGTGCCAGAGTCTGAGGTACATTAGCCTCGGGGTCTATTCTGACCTTGTGAACTTCTAGAGACCCCTCAAATCTCTCAGCCTTAGATGATTTGTCCACCAATCTCCGTTGGAATGTTTGGATTGCTCGTTTGTCTTTTGGAGGCATGATAACTGCAAGCCAACCATACAATACATATGAGCATCAAGATGTTTGATCAAACAAATCACATAACAAAGAACAAGAAATAAAAACAATTAAGAATAGAAAATCATTGATATAGTTGCAGGTCTGCAATTACGAGATGCAGGTACGACTCACAGGGAATCCTATGAGTTATACTCTAGCCTCATAGTACCAGGGTTTCTAAGAAAAATGCAATCTAATATCAGATACGAGATATAGTTATGACTCATAGGGTGGCCTAAAAGTCATAGTCTGGCCTCGTACCTCATTCCAGAGGCATTTTTTAAAATCCCAGTTAGACTTACGAGACCCTTACTGCGAGTCATAGCAGGTGCTATGAGTCATAGTTGGGTCTCGTATGAGAAATGTGAAGTAACCATAGGTGACTGGTGCCTACTACAAAGGACCACTACGACTCGTAAGATGACCTACAAGTCGTAAGGGGCCTCGTAGCCGAAAACAGAAGGCACCTGTAGTGCCTACTATATTTCCACAAGCCACAAACACCTCAAACAACAACTAAGCATTGACAAGCATTAGTACATCAAAATCAACACAAAGTTAGACTTACCATAACATAATACAATTATAGAAACCATTATCCCCGAAAATCAAAGTCAATCCAACAACATATCATGCAAAACCCAAAAGCAATTACATTTCCAACATCACACTAGCGATCAATACAACATTTTGTAGAGATGCAATTAGAATTCATACAATCTCAATTAAGGCTATCAAGATATGGCATATTAAAACACACTAATACTTTTTAAATTCCAATTCCGAAGATAATTTTCACAATAAGCGGGCAATAATTTAGCTCTACATTCAGGAGATCAATAATTCTCATATCTACGACCACCCACATAACAATTTCCAAACAAGGTTCAATTCAAAGCATATTTCAAAGCACTTAAAACCTAGCCTTCATGGCCAAACTAAAAAGTCACCACATGGGCAAGAATCTTCATAATCAAACTAAATACACATTTATCTAAAGAATAAAACTCACCCCAACAGTGCTTTAAAATTAACCATGAAGCTTACCAAATGGTGGAAGGATTGAACTAATACAGAGTAAAGAGAAAATAAGTCAAATCCCTAGAAAATAGTAGCCTCGCCGGAGTACTCACCAGAAAAATAATGTGGGTAGCCAGGATTTTGATTAGAATAGTGAATGGGGGGAATGATTTGGGGGTTTTCGTCAATTTTAGGGCTTTAGAAATGAAAATAGGGTGGTCAAATTTTATTTTGTCCCCCTTTTATAATAAGCTGAGTTGCTCTTTTTAAAAAGTTGCAGATCGGGGCTACGAGACACCGACTAGATCCCAGTCTCGTAGCGAACCCAACACTTGCAAAAATGTAGAATTCATACCTATGCACTACTAACCCTATTTACAACTCGTAGGGCACTCTATGAATCATAAGGTTAGCTCTTAATATGTGTGCCAACATCTGATACTCACTTTTGCCATTATGAGGCATAACTATGAGTTGTAGTGGTGATAACGACTCGTAGACCTACTCGTAGGGGTTGCTCCAAGTGCTATTTTCTTGCATCTTTAGTTCTTCAATTTCCACCTGCAGACCAAGTCTAAAAACACAACAATTTTCAAAATATTACAACTGTACCAATGTCTTTGAACTTAAAACAAACAAATACCCTACTACCTAAAACCTTAACAACCAAATATATTTAAAACAGATAAACAATTATCAAAGATTCTTGGGTTGCCTCCCAAGAAGTGACTTGTTTAATGTCGTGGCTCGACTTTGTCATCGTCCTTTATCAGAAATCATCAAGGGTCCACACTTCACTCCTAAACTTGTCTGGGTGTTTCATTAACTGGTAAATGTCGAACATTACCTCTGCATCATTGACCCTAAACTGAAGTTGACCTGAATCCATATCTACAAGAGCTCTCTTAGTGGCCAAAAATGGTCTTCCAAAAATAATGGGTACCTTGAAATTAACCTCACAATTAAGGATCACAGAATCCATCAGAAAGATGAATTTATCAATTTTAACAAGCACATCAAAAATCTACCAGCTTTTTGATTGTTCAATCCGCCATGAGCAATCGTATTCTTATTAGGGTATGAGTGCCAAGACCAAACTTTTTGAATACAACAAAAGGCATTAGATTGATGCTCGCTCCTAAGTCACATAATACTCTTGCAAACTCAACATCACCAATGGTGCAAGGGATGGTGAATGCACCAGGGTCCTCTCATTTTTTAATAAGGCATTTGGTCATGATTGCACTACATTGTTGGAGCTCCTATGAGAACTCTTTGCTCAAAGTACGTTTCTTTGTCACCAAATCCTTTATATACTTGGCGTACCCAGGCATCTTCTCCAAAGCTTCTTGAAGGGGAATGTTGATAGATAGTTGCTTCAACATTGAGAGGAAGTGTTTGAATTTTCCCTCTTTTTCCTTTTTCTTAAGCTTTTGAGGGAAAAAGGGGAGGAGGCTTTGGAATTGACTTTATTTTTTCGCGCTCCCTTACCTCATCTCTTTGCATCCCAACAATCTCCGGACCTTCTCCCTCAACCACAACTTCACCACCAAGACCCTTCTCATCCACTTCATCCATAATCGCTGACATAGGTGGATCTATGGTGCTTTTGCCACTCCGAGTCATGACTATCATGCAATGCCTTTTATTTTAGTATTTTGAACCATATTGCTTGGTAAGGTGCCTTTTTGGAGTTGGTTTAATTGCGAAGAAACTTGAACAAATTATTATTCTAGTTGCTTAATCGCCATTGAGTGAGCTCTATTTTTTGGTTAATACTTGAAACATCAACTTTCGATCCCTTCAAGGTCTCATCTTGGTGGTCGGCGCTCTTCAACAACTTGTCAAATATCTCTTCAAGCCTAGAAGTGCTTGACACGGCATCATGGTTGTGGGGCGACACATAAGGATCATTCTGATAACCATCTTTTCTACCCCATTCGGCATCCGGCACTCTCTCTCTTTCATAGTAACCACCTCGATTATCTCTTTAAGCACCATCATGGTTGTAGTATCGACCTTGATTCCCGAAACCTTGCCTCCAATAGTCCAAGTTGGACCCTTGGAGATTATTTTGAAAACCCGTTGCTTGATTACTCATAAAACAAGCATCTTCATCAAAGAATAAATCTTTATATATGGGAGCCTTAGGAGGTTGGTGAGTGATCACTTTAACACTTGCTTAGTTTTGCTTTAAGACCAAGTCTATACTTGTGTGAAGTTGAGCAAGTTGCTCCATGATCTCTTTATTGACCTTTGCTTGCTCATTGTTGGTGTTGACTGCATAAGAAGTTTTCATTACACCTCGCTGTTGTTGACCACATGCTCTATTTGTTTTAACCACTTGCTTCATCCTTGCAGTTATCAATGCAAAAGGTTGGTCAAGAAATATGCCTTCCATGATTGTGTCGGTGTAAGCTTGACTATTCTCATCAAGTGTCCGATAGAATTTTGTGATCAGGAACCATCCTCAAGCGTTTGGTAACTCTCTCCTATGTTGTACTAATAGAGTCACCGGGAAATTGCTCAAAGTTGTTTATTTGATCTTTGAGCTTTAACTTCTTAGATCTTAGGAAATATCTTTCAAGAAATACTCTCTGAAGCTCTGCCCAACTTGTTATTGTACCCGAAGGAAGCTCAGACAACCACACAGTTGTATTCCCAGTCAGCAAGAATAGAAAAACCCATAAATCTATGACATCTAGAGAAAGATTTTATGTCCCCATGACACTCTTGCAAAGAAAAACCATATTATAAAGATGACAGTGAGGATCATTTGAAGGTAGCCCTGTGAATAACCCACAGTTTTGGAGCATTTGAAGTAAACCGGTTGACACCAAGAATTTAGCATTTGTCGATAATGAAGGCAACACTATAGCACCAGTAACGTCCATAACGATAGGGTTCAAGTGATATTGGTTCCATCCATAAGCGTTCTTGTTGAAGTCCCTAAGTTATGGCCTATTATCCCTAGGTGGTGGCTTGTAATTAAAATCAAACAAGAAAAATAAAAACAAAACTAAAATACAAGAGAGTCTAGAAATTAATACTTGAACTAACTAATAGTGTAATGAAGTCAAAACCTAGCCATATTCCCAGGCAACGGTGCCATAATTTCTGATGATGTTCATGCTCCAAAAGAAAGCAGTCATTGTCAGAAATTAACCTAACCGAAGGTTAGGGTCGAATCGATAGGGAATACAGAGTTTGATTGGAAGGCTTCACTACCAATCATTTCAAGTATCTATAACTAAAATCTCTAAAAGGGGGGGGGTCCTTTTTGTGATTCAAGAACAAAAATAAATAAACACTATACTACGATGCAAGAAAACACTCAATTTTAGGAACAACTTGGGAATTATATTCCCCATGGTTCGTTGACTTGATTAAACTAGATAACATAACTACAATTAGAGATTCACATGCAGGATGGTAACTTAGGTTCTTCCAGCCCTCTTGTGAAAGTGAAGGTTGAATTTTACCATGGCACTTCATCAGCAACCATGGCATGCCAACTAACCATTACCTATTGTCCCAGTCAACCTTCCCTTGGTCAGGTTTGGTTGATTAGATTAGAAAACATCAATTGATTCTTGTCATCCATTTTCCTTTTCCTATTCGTCACTACCTTGGACGAGATCGTGATAGTAGGAGGGGTTTGGTGTTGTCCACCACCAAACAATAATCATAATAAAGAGAAATATACAATACATGCAAAACCCTAATCATAGAAATGCACAAACCTAGGTCATCTCAAGTCAACCACCCGTGGTTCCCACAACCCCAAGTTATGGGTGCTTAGCTACTCATGGCTAAGGCAAAACCAACAAACATGCAAATGCTAGACATAGTTGAGAATTTTACCCAAAGCAATAAAGAGTGAAGACACCACAAGTTCCAAACCACAAGCTTGATTGATTGACAAAGAGTAAAAAAGCAAGATTTACAATCCCCAAAAGTGGGTTTTCCAAGAGAAAAAAGAAGAACTTTGCTAAAACCCTAAAATATTCTTGACAGAATATTCAAAGGCACATTCAATGTCTCCAAACTAGAATCCCTAAATAAAACCAAACTTAAACTATTTATAATAGTTACAAGTTTAACCCTAAAAGTTACACAGAAAATACAGCTTTTAGCTAGTATGCCTCGCAGGTATCACTCATAGGGTGACCTACGAGTAGTAATTGAGGTCTCGTATTAAGTTCTTGGCATCTTGTACTCAACTGATATGATCGATTGGTATAAGTTATTGCTTGGGCTACCACTCGTATGCTCCTCCAGTAGTCTAAGCCTTCAGTTTTTAACAAAGTTTTGTGTCTCAATTTTCAGCTACAAGTACACCTATATGAGTCATAGTAAGACTTACGACTCATAGGATGGCCTCGTAGGTTGATGTCTACTTAGCAGATTTTTGATTTTTTGGTCTTTGTTTCTTGCTATGATAACACCCTACGACTTGTAGCTTGAGCAACAGTTCATAGGTGAACTCATATGTCCTATGCTTAAGCAAAATCTGCAATTTTCCTCCAAAATCATCGCAACCTAACTTTTCTATAAGAACAACATAAAAGCACACAAAAACCATAAAAAGTACATTAAGAACTCATAAAATCACTTGTTTTAGGCATCAAATGTGTTGTATTTTGACAAGACATCAGGAACCCATCCCATTTTAGGGTGGATATCATGATAAAGTGCACTAAACAGATCCACTAGTATACAAGGGTAAAGCATAATCCTATGTTGGTACATAGTTATAGGAAAGGAGTATGGACCCTTCAAGATAGTCCATGCTGACATTCAATCCATTGGTGCTAAGTCTAATCCCACAAAATACTTGAAATAATCATGCTTTAGTCGTAAAATGAATAGCTTGTAAGAACATGACTTAAGTAGCTCATAAACATGCTTGACCTCTAATGGTGACCTTAACTTGAAACATGAGAGTAGATCATAATCATACATGAACCCTTGCTTAAACACGAATGGCTCACAAGAGGTAAAAATCTTGAAATAGGGCTTAACTTGATACTTGTAAAATCATAGATACTTTTCATAAAATCAATACATACTTGATGCCCTTAATAATCATCATTTAAATAGATCATCAATAGCTTGAGACTTGATATTTTATCAAACACTTAGTGGGTTTGTGATACTAGTTCAAAATCATGCAATTCAAAAGTGAAATAAGATGGAAAACCTAATGCAAACACACCAACCAACATGTAGTAAAACCCCCATATAGGGTACCTTGAAATCCATCATCAAATCTCATATTAGATTATTGTTTAATAGCTCAAAACATGCATAGTCCCAATAGATATAATCAAATCATGGTATAAGCTTGAAATTGATGGTCAAGCATAATAAATGAACATTTCATAAAACCCCAACATAATTTATACTCATAATTCATAGTAAGAGGTACCCATAGGTAATAGAACTTGAAAATATGCAAATTTCATAAAAGGAAGATTCGACTCCATAGGTGAAAGGACCTAATGAATGAAACTTATATACCTCAAACATGGGTTTTGTTGAGTTTAGCTTGAAGGAAACATAAAGCTTGAAGAGAATGCTAGAGTTCCAAAGTTAAGCTTGAAATCCTTGAAATTTGAATGAGATATTTGCTTGAGTCTTGGAGAGGTTTTTCTGAGGATTTTGAGTGATATAGAGTTGAAAAATGGCTAAGTACAGGTGTTTTCACGCATAACTGGGCATGGGGCTATGACCCCAATGCCCTTGACCAACACAAAAAATTAAGGAAAAATTTGTACTGGTCAGCATCTGGTCCTCGACATGGACCCATCGCGGAGGAAAGAATAACACTGATCTGTGCCCAGTCTGCGTCGTGCCCTGGTCACGGATGTACACTGGAATTTGAAAATTGGCAAAATTTATTTTTCACTACGGGTCCTCTAAAATTCGAGTTATACCCATTTCCTACTCAATTGTTCCCCCTGATCGAGATTACAAAGTCAAATTTTCAATATCACCCATGGATTTTATGATATATAAAAATTACGATTATGGGCATTTTCAAAGCACATTTTGGGGTGTTTCAATATCTCTCCCTTGGGAACATTCATCCTCAAATATCAAAGAAACATGCATAACAGAAGTAATCATGAAGATTTCAGGTGACATGAATACAACAAACGCACTTAAACATCATTTTCAAAAAGTCTCAACATAAATGTCAAAAATCATCATAAGCTCAATACCATGAACATGAATGCAAGCAAAATGACATGATGGCTGAAACTTATGATTTAAAATCATATAAGGGACTCTAATTAGTACCTTTGGCTTGAGTAGAGTGGAAAAGACATGGATATCATTTTTCATGTCCACCTAGGCTTCCCATGTGGCACTTTCAACTTGTAGTTTCCTCCAACGGACCTTGATGGAAGCTACATCTTTGTTTCTCAACCTCTTCACTTGTCTATCAAAAATTTCCACCGGGACCTCCTTATAGGTCAAATTATCTCCTATGACACCCACAACATCCAAGTCACTATAGCACTTGGGTCGCCCATACACTTCCTCAACATGGACAAATGGAAGACCGAATGAACCATATTCAACTCCATAGGCAACTCCAACTCATATGCAACCTTACCCACTCTCCATAAAACTTTATAGGGACCCATAAATCTTGGGCTCAATTTCCCCTTCTTGCCAAACCTGACCACACCCTTCATGGGTGAGACTTTCAAATAGACCCAATCATCAACCATAAACTCAAGATCTCTTCCCCTCAGATCGAAATAGGATATGGAGGGATAGAAATAGGTTGAGTGTTTGG